>BGNK01004273.1:0-54201 GCA_003297005.1 Symbiodinium sp. clade A Y106
CGTGGGGCCGCACGTTCACGAGCACCTTCCCATGTGTAACTCAAAATCAACATCCGAAGCAGAACGTTAAACCGTAGAAGCACGGAGCCCCAAGCAGAATGTCAAAGGAAACCTATGAAATACGGCACCTAATATCTAGGGTACCCAAAAGAGACCATAATTTTGAACCTCTGAAGTGGAACCCTGAAGACTGTATCATGGCACCCTCACTGTCCTTAGAGCCCCGGGAGGATCCAAAAAGTAGATCCCTTAATGGGGGTTCCTCTAAAGTACCCTTAGTAGTATAGGGCCCCAAATTAGGGGATCTACTTTCTAGATCCTCCCGGGGGTCTGGGTATAAGTATGCAAGGTGCCAATCTCCGCTGTTGTAGCTGTCCCGGTCCAACGACTTCGATCGGAGGAGCTCGTCTCCTTCTAAGAAGGCCCCGAAATCCCTGCTTTAAAGGGTTCGCTAAGGAGGTTCCGTCTTGATCAGGAACTTTAAAAGGTTGAGGTTTAGAGCTGACGGATGAAAATGTTTAGGCCTAGGGTTATCTTCTTTGTACAGATCCGTAGGAGCCTGGAAACGCTTAGACTTGGACGACCCTTCACGTATACAATAACTGTCCTTACCCCAGGAGCCCAATTGCCTGCATAGTCCATTAGGTTTATAGGGATTTAAACATTATACCAATAAACTTATAGAACCCATGCTATAAGTAAGTTGGCTCTAATACTGTTCGGGCGAACCCTAAACGCTAGACCGATATCCTGAAAGCATGTTGGGCACGGGACGTGCGATCCGAACTGTCCAAAACTAAAAATGACCTAAATGCTGAAGCCTTAAGTAATACTACGTCCCAAAGCTGTGCAAACGCAATACCCCGAAATCCAGAATCCCAAACCGCCCGAGAAACCCTAAACCAAAAAACCTAAACCCCAAAACCCTGAACCCGAAACCCTGCCTGCGTGAAAGAGCGGGACACCGTGGCCCAGGGCCAGAAAAGCCGTGCACAGCCAGTTGGAGCGCATCCGCTCCTGAGTTGCTAGGGCTTAGGGCTTATAGGGCTTAGGGCCTATAGGGTTTAGGATTTAAGGTTTAGGGCTTAGGGGTTAGTGTTTAGGGTTTAGGGTTTAGAGTTTGGGGTTTACGGCTTAGGGTTATATATAGGGCTTATCGGGTTTAGGGTTTAGGGTTTACGGCTTCGGGCTACACATAGGGCTTAATTCGTGGGGCTTGCGGGTTAGGGTACTCCTGGGTTTGTGGGTGAGTTCTCAGTAAGGTTTCAGGGTGCTTCCAGTGTTTCAGGCTTTCTGGGTTTAGGTTCAGCACTTTACGTTTGAGGTGTTTAGCCTTCAAGGGTGCTTCTGTCAAAGTAGCTACGTGGCTGCGATGCCGTTACTTAGTTGCTGAGTTCATAAGCCCCCAAAAGTGTACTCTGTTCGTTTTATAGTGGGTAATACTATCCCAAATAGTGTAAAGTGTATCCACTCAGCTACTAGGGTTAACAATGAACCCAATCGCGGCTTTCCACTTCTGGCTTAGGACCTCCAGTTCAGGCTGTCAGGATGGGGGTTGATTCGGCATCAGCTACAAGCTGTTCTGTTCTGCCTGGGATCGATTGTTTCTAATATGTGTTTGATAATCATATTGAGACCAGATTGAACCGAAGCTGAGGGGCGCAGCAAGATTGCAGCAACATGCCGCTTACCACATTGTTCAAGCCGGTGTTAGTGTCCTTTATCAACGCAACCCCTACGGCAAGCCTTCAAGCTCTCTCATGTGGTACTGCTCTGCCCAAGGGACTGGCTCAGTAACAGGGATTCTGGAATTGAAAGCTTTCTCGCGAGTTTAGGAGTGTTGTGGAGTGTATATACCCGTGCCTGAGTAGTGGGAGAGCCCCGCAATGAGCCTCACTGCAATTTTCTGTACCTCCATATGGTCAGGACTACGCGACAGTAGACCAGAGCCTACCATAGGAGCTTCTAGGCGCAAGATATCGAGGCGGGGAGTACAATACGGACTGAGGAATACTATTAATACTTATTGAGATCTCTGTAATGGCAGGGTTATCACACTTGAGTTCAGGATAAAGACCCCTTCAAGTAGCACAGGTACCCAAACGCTACACCCTCAACCCTAGACGCGGTGACCCTAAGCCCCTGAACCCTACAAGAAGGGGATACAGTAGCTGTATATAGTATGTTGCAATCGGAAGTCTGCAGGCGAGGCAATGGCAGGTGGCAGCTTCCAGACAGTGTTGTCGTACAGCGTTTCATTGTCATGCACCTCGGAAAGCATGACACGATATACGAAAATCGGAACCCACAACCCCAAAACACAAAAACAACCAGCTCTCTGCACGAGAGCACCCCGCAAGGGATTTGGGTGTTGGAGCCGGAGCTTGATGTGAAGGGCCTGAGCATTTTGCAACACGTGTCCGGCTTGTAAGCCTTGTCAGCACCGCGCTTCGAAATACATGCAATGCCTCCCTTGACCCTGGACAAACCTGCATTTTCGGGCTCACCGTTCTGAGTTTCGTTCTTTTGTTCCTTAGACAAGGCTGGTTGTTTAGGGGTTAAGGTCCACTCTGGTCCGCCACACCGGCAACATGGGTTTGACGCCTTATTGGCGTTTGGGAACCACCTGTAGCCCCAAGCCGTATACTAGCAGATGGCAGGTTGTGACCTCATAGTACCCCATGGCACCTGATGAGACAATACAGTACCGGGTAATTAAACAGCGGTAAGACTTAGGTTAGGCTTGAGGGTTTATATAGTTTAAGGCTTAAATGTTGTAAGGATACGTTTATCGGATCCAAAGGTAGGAGTTGGTTTGTTTAGGGGTCAGGGGCTCAGGGCTTTTCACAACAATCTGCTTCAGGGTCTCGGCACTGTAACCCGTTGGCGGTCATCGCGTCGCTTTCTGGATTTGAAATACTTGGAGGGTGGGGGGACTTGGTAAGTAGTTATATTTGATAGAGTTATAAGTATCATGACCCCAATTAGGGTCACTTTTAATTTTAGGGTACTTATAACTCTACTCATTGCCTAGTTACTAAGTCCCCCGACCCTTCAAGTACATCGTCGTTCCGTCTTGAGAACCTTGCAACCCCTCCCAATGCTTCAAAGGCTCGCAGATGAAATTGACGACTTCGCAAGGCGAAACGACGTAGGCAGCGCGCCCGTCGTGCACCTTGCCTGCGGTGGGTGATATGTCATGGAAAGCCCAAATGGGCAAGAGGGTATAGGCGGTTTAGGGAATCGGGGCTTCGGGCTTTAGGGGCTTTCGGACATGGGTGTTGCATTTGTGAAGCCCGAGGTTCCTTGCTATCGGCCGGAAACTGGTACAGCCGCTTGCTGGAACGTTGTTGGAATTTTGAAATGTTTCATTTCAACAATGCAACATTTCATGACAGTTCTTTCGAAATTTCCGCTGACCTTGGAATTTCCATTTTCTCAAAAATTCAAGCATAAAGGGAGATAGTTGAATTCTTGAATTTTTGAATTCAACATTTCAACATCAGTTTTCGGATTTCTATGACTTAAAAAAGAAAGAAATCTTGAATTCTTGAATTTCTGAATCCTTGGAACACCACATTTTCGAATCTCTTCTAAAGTACATACAATAGTACCAAAAGGCTATCCCAAAATAGACCCTGAAGGTCCTACATACATAAAAATATAGTGTAGTAAAACAATATAGCAATACAGTATAGTAGCATAGTACAGTACAGAATAATAGCATGGTAATATAGTATAGTATAAGAAAGTAAAGCATAGTATTAGTATTGGTATTAGTATTAGAATTCGTATTAGTATTTGCATCAGTATTTGTATTAGCATTAGTATTCGTAGTAGTATCAGTATTAGTATTAGAACTAGTATATACAAACTTTACGGTGATGTTCGTGTCAGTTACCATAGTCATTGAAGCCCTGCTCTGAAAAACCCTGAGGATTCTCATGTATTTTCAGTCCCATGTCAGAAGGTTTAGGGTTTAGGGTTTAAGCCTAAACCCAACATCCCACTGTCTCAAATTCCCTAAGCCGCCAAAGCCACGACACCGAAACCCCAGGCCCAAACACTGCGCGAACTGAAACCGTAACCCCACACTCCCTAAGCCCTACCTAAAGGCTCCATAGTAGTTCCTTTTTGTGGTTCACATTAAGAATCCTATAAGGTAATCCTAAAAAGGAACTACCATGGAGCCTATGGGTAGTCCCTCTGTTCAGTTTGGCAGGGAGAGCTTCGGGGGAAATGCTAAAGAACGCCAGAAGATACACTACACCCTTGAGCCGGAAACCCTGTACACCCCGAAGGGTTTAGGGTTTAGGGTTTACCCGCCCCCGGAACCCGAATGAGGCTCTGAAACCCCGAAGTAAGCCCCAGAAAGGGTGTCTATCTTCTTGGCTCCCAAGTTACTGGCCAGTACGTGGCGATGGCCGAAGCAGTCTTCCTGCGCTGCATGACTACAGGCTGGACCGGTAGAGGATGCGGCTCACGGTTCGGAAATGTGAAGCTAGGTGCTGCAGCCATGGATTCACAGATAACCCAGACAAACCGTCACACTCAAACCCCTAAGCCCCCAAAATCGCAAGCATAAGGCGACAACCCGGAAACCAAAAGGTACATCCAGGTACAAGTACAGTGGGGTGACTATGGTTAGTAGATAACAACCCTAAGTAAGGTCAGCTCTGTCTCTGTCTGCCACCTACTCACCCTAAACTTTGAACCATACACTCAGACTCTAAACCCTATAAACCCTACTCTGAAACCCCAAAAGGCCTAGATCCGAAAAAGCACAAACCCCACACCCAATCAACCCTATAATCTCAAGCATGAAGGCCAACAACCCGAAACTTTCTACAACCCTATACAAACAACCTCAAACCCTAAAGCCCTTAAGTCCTAAAGCCCCAACTATCCAAGTATCCTCTATTATACCCCAAAAGCCCACTATGAAGGGCCAATAAGGACTCTATTGGGGTCCTGGCAAAGCTCTTAAGTCCTAAAACCCGACATATCCTCAAGCCCTGAACCCTTCCCAAAAAAAAACATGGGGAATTTCGGAGGGAAGTCAACCACCAATTCCCCAATCAATCCCCTGAACCCTAAGCCTCAGGGTTTAGGGTTCTACCCTAAAAACTAAACTCCCTACTGTAGGGGCCTGAATAGTTAGATTAGAATAGGGTTTTGGGGTATCTTACACTGTAATTATGATAAGGGACCCCGAAGAATTATTGGTATTGAGTAAGGCCTCTATTTTAAACCCTATAAACCCTCAAGCCTCCAGGACGAACTCACGGAGTCCGGCGGCGAGGCACACGCGGATCGTGTCGGCGGCCACCTAATTCAGGTTTCCTTTGCGGGTTCCCTTAAGGGTTCCTTTAAGGGTTCGTTTAAGGGTTCCTTTAAGGGTTCCTTGGTTCTACGTATAGGGTTTAGGGTAGTTATAAGTGGGTTCTAAGTCTCCTACTATGGGCTATAAGTATAGTTGCCCTACTTATAAGCCTACTTATAACTACCCATGGACCTCCAAGTAGCGGTGCTTTGGTTCGGGATGTCGGGGTCTGGATTGGGGGTTTAGTTTAGGAGTTAAGGGTCCCATCTTGAACATCTTACGGCACGTAGTTACTAAGGAATATTTCTCAGTCGCGGGATTTCAAGAATAACCAACCAATACCCGTCCCATTTCCCGGGTGTTAATACTCGATACATGCGAGCATGCGGTTCAACGACAACCTAATGTCGCAGCTGCAGAATAAGCCCTGCAAGACTGCAAGCGCTAAACCGATCATTGAAAACCTTCCCAGTGGGTCCAAGTACCCAAATACTAAGGTTCCAAGGTCCAAAATCCATTCAGAGTGTGGATTTTGGGACCTAAAACCCTACTATTTGGGTACTTGGACCCTCTGGGCTTGAGAAGCAGCAACCTCAGGTTTAGGAAGGAAACCCAGTAATTAACCCTTAAAGGATCCCGTAGAAGGAAGCCTGGAAAGGACCCTGACAAGGAACCCTGATAGATACCCCTGCAAGCCCTTAGGAAAGCTTTAGACAGCACAGGACCTTCAGCTTTTCCAGCTGCTCCTCTGTGGAGCCTCGGATGCGTTGGCAAGCAGGACTCGGCGAGAAAGGAAAAGCGTGTATGGTTTAGAGCATAATCAGGGTTCAGGGTTTAGCGTTGTAGCAAGGGCTTAAATTTTTGGTTTAGGGCTTCAGCATCTTCAAGGGAAGTGACTAGCAGATTTGAGTCAAACGGTTTATGGCAGCTTATGCTTGGCTTGAAAAGGCTCACATTTCGTGATGACAGCGCTTCGTTTGGAAAAGAGGGGTAAGGATACCTATAGCCTGCCTCCCGCAGCTTCAGATTGATGCCTAGAGTTTTCGGGAATGTGCGAGTTTCGTGTACATTTTACAGACGAGGTAGTCCGTTTCAGTATTCATGTGTCGAAGCCTCGCCGCAGCAGCGGAAGCTCCAACAACACGCAAGTCCTACACCCTAGCTGCCCGCATGCAACTGGGATAACTAAGGATGCACATCAGGCTCCATGCTAAACCCTACCCCAACCCCTAAACCCTAAACCCTAAACCCGAAGTCAGCAGAGCCCCCGATCCTCAAGACTTCAATCAACTACAGCTGCCCGATCACACGGATCCTAAGACAGTGGCCTTTTTGTTGGAGTAGGGTCTTCGTGTATATTCTAACATACTTATAATATCAGGCATCATATGTCCGACCGCGCAAGTCAATTTCCTAAGTCTATGACAGGACATGGTTTAGGGTTTAGGATGAAAAGTGGCACACAAAAGCTACCCACACAAGCCCTTCATTTTCATTCAGCCCCCGGTAGAATCCTAATCTGCAAACCCACCGGGTTCAAAAACCGCCCCAAACCCTAAACCCTGACTGAACTGGGCTTTTAAGTAACCAGGGAGAAAAAGTATAAACTTTTATTTCATAAGGGTTCTGTTAAGTAAAAAAGTATTAAAGTATGGTACTCCAAAGCCCAGTGAAACCACAACCCTAAACTCTAGGGGCTGAAGGATGTTGGAGATGACACAGTTCTCAAGTTAAGACCAGCTTAGAGAGGTGGTGACAAAATGGAAGCTTCTCTGAGTCTTAGTCGCTGAGTTCATAAGCCCCCAAAAGTGTACACTTTTAGTTTTAAAGTGGGTAGTATTATCCCAAAAAATGTAAAGTGTATCCACTCAGCTACTAAGGAATTGGCGCTGCAGGCCCTGGCTTTTCATCATCGCTTAATGTTGACGTGGAGTAATTAGGGCAGCTTACCCTCGGCATCAACATAGCCCCAAAGCCCTATATAGTATGGTCTTTGGGCCCAAAAGCCGAAAGGTTTAGGGTATCTACAAGGCTCATAATGAACTAAACCAGGTTCCAGGTTACCCACTGCGCACTGCAGGTAAACCTTGACGGCACATCCCAACCCTGAACCCCTGAACCCTTAAGCCCCTTAACCCCAAATCCTAAACCCCAAAACCCCTGAACCCTGAACCCTAAACCCCTAAACCCTAACCCTAAACCCTAAGCCCCAAACCCCTGAACCCTGAACCCTAAACCCCTAAACCCTAACCCTAAACCCTAAACCTTAAACCCCAAACCCCTGAACCCTAAGCCCCTAAACCCTAAGCCTTAAACCCTTGAACCCTGAACCCCAAACCCCTGAACCCTAAACCCATAAACACAAAACCCCTGAAGCCTAAACCCTAACCCTAAACCCTAAACCCTAAACCCCAAACCCCTGAACCCTGAACCCTAAGCCCCTAAACCCTCACCCCGGTGCCTTGATCCAGGCCTTGATCTCCCGGGAAGGGGCGGAGACCTGAACCACTGCAGGGGCCCAGGTTCGGACTTAGGGCTCCTTGAAAGGGTCTAAACCCTAAACCCTAAACCCGGGTTAAGGTTGAGGTTCGGACTTAGGGCTCCTTGAAAGGGTCTACAGTAAACCCCATAAAGTTGGAAACCGGATTAAGGCCAAATAGTGCTGAGACTCCTTATACGTTACTCTTAAGGATTGAGGCTATTGGGTTTCCAACTTTTGGGCTTCTGCTGTAAACCGTAAACCCTAAACCCGGGTTGAGGTTGAGGTTCGGACTTAGGGCTCCTTGAAAGGGTCTAATGTAGAAGCCAGAAAGTTGGAACATGGTTGTCCTCCTACCCTTAAGGTAAAGTATAGGGGATCCCAGCATGAATCATCCTAAAGCCATGTTCCAACTTTCTGGGGTTCACTGTAAACCCTAAACCCTAAACCCGGGTTCAGGTTGAGGTTCGGACTTAGGGCTCCTTGAAAGGGTAAAATGTGGGAACCTGATTAAGAAACCCTGAGCCTATAGACCCAAAATAGTAGGATTCATATAAAGAGCCCTAATAAAAGCCCAAGGTTTCTTAATCAGGTTCCTACATTACTAGGACAAGGGTTATGGGTCTCTAGGGGTTAGGAGCTGGGGTTCGGGGATTTCAGATTTACGTCTGGGGTTTCGGCTTGTGTTTCTTGGTTAGCGTTCGGGTCTCGGGCATAGGGTTTAGGGCTTAAGGTCTACAGATTGATGGGGATATTACTTCTTGGTTTAGTTCATGTTGCGCTTAGAATCCAGGGTTCAGACTGAGCTTTTGTTTATCCTTGCATGTCAACGTTTAAGGGTTCTATGATGTCTCTCTCTCTCTATTACCATCCGCTTCGATCATAAGTTTGACCAACTGCGTCCGTTTCTAGCCATTCTCCTTCCAGTCCTTCACGAGGACCGGGGAAGCGGCAACTCTGCCGCTCGTGTTTGATGGCGTGCACATCCTCCTAATTTTCGCTTCCATGGGCGCATACAATTCTTGTACATTGAGTCCTCATCTAACTCTGCGAATCCAGCGTTACACTTCTAAGGGCCACGGCCACGGCTTCTGGTCTCAGTGTTTAGCGCTCTCTCAACCTCTCAACCGGGTAGAACAGAGCACTTTGGCTCGTTTGTCTGCAGATCCTTTCTTCGAGGGCTTCACACCTCATTCTTCTGGGTTTAGGGTTTAGGGGTTTAGGCTTCATGCTGAGCTGAGCTACCACTTAAGGACCCATGCCCTCAAACCCTCAACCACCCTAGAACCTTGAACCGACTAATTAAGGCTGAAATCGACGACGCCAAGGCTAACGCCTGCCAAGGGATGGTGAGTTCGAACTCCAAATAGCCCCTGAACCTGACACCCGGGACCGAAACCTAAACCGGAAACCTTTGTGGAAGCCCTTGCAGAACCCTCTCTAGATCTCTGAAAGGAGCCCTTACAAGGAGCCCTAAACCCTCAACCTCGAAACCCAAACCGGAACGCATGGGCAGCAGGGGCCTTGCCCGGTGGCAAATCCTTGCAGGCGCGGGTCCTGGACACGTTTGGGAGGGGGGGTGGGGTAGAGGGTTTAGGGTTTAGGGGTGTGCGTATTTTTTGGACTTAGGGTTTAGGGTTCTAAGGGGTCTTCTACAGAGCTCTATACATGCTTGATGGGCGGGGGGGTTTGGGCTGGGGGGCTGACCCAGTGCAGACCTTTGCTCGAACAAGATAACCATACCAGTAACAATGTCGTAGCAAGAGTGTTGGCCCTATGCTGGTATGCGGTATGCATCGATTGCAATGAGTTCTACACCAAAAACAAATGGTACATCTAATGATAATGGCAACATTACAAGCATCTGTAACGTACGCCTCGGTGGCAGGTTATTATAACTTTAACAGAAGTAACAATAACATACTTAGCCTTGCCCTGCAAGTACGAGTTTGAGCGATTGCACCCAAAGAGCCCGATACCCCTGAGATACAAGCATCCTTCGGTCAGCTGTGGCTGCTCTCGGCCTACAGTTAACCGAAATATCTCAACGTGCATAAGCCTATACAGTAAACCCCATAAAGTTGGAAACCGGATCAAGGCCAAATAGTGCTGGGATTCCCTATACTCTTAAGGATTGAGGCTACTGGGTTTCCAACTTTTGGGCTTCTACTGTAAAACCCTACGGAGCACTGGAACACTCATTCAACAACCAAAACCGTCTTTAAAAAAACATACACAACTCCACGAAGCCCGTTGAGATATCATTATAGATCCCTCTGAAAGTCTCCTTACTAAGGGGGTCGAAGGCTCTCTGGGTACGAACAATAATGAGCAATCATGAGCACACCGATGGCAACATTAATAACAATCGTCATCATCATCATCAGCAGCAGTGAGTATTAACAATGCTATGATTCTAACAATGAGCACTGTCCCTTTATCATCCCACTATAGCCTACTTGTCGGGTATCATGGGGAACTAAAGGTTAACCTTTTTCATAACATAAGGATTATATAGGGTTATACTACCCCAAAAGGTTAAAGGTTACCTACTCTACTACTAGGATAGTTCCAGCAGAATCTCCGCTTCACCTCTCGGCTTCAGATGAGACCCGGGGCCTCGAACGGGCTGCCACCAAGGATAGCATCACGCAGGTGATCGTTGAAAGAGGCGATGCCCGTGCCGCCCTAGGGTTTGCGATTAAGGTTTCGGGCAGTGCTTTAACATGCTCCATCGGGTCCTTGGTGTTCAAAGTAAGGAGAAAATTGCTCATGATTCCCACGCGTAGGGTAACTGCCCCCCCCNCCCCCACTCAATAAAATGTCGGACATGTCCGGGCATGAAGCATTAAAGAGTTGATGGGCTTCGAGATCCGGCTTTGCTTTCAAGTTTGGTAACTTGACTTCAAAATTCCCTTACCGGGCTGTCTGCAGTAAAATGTTGACTTGGCTTAGGGTCTTAGGTTTGGGGTGAAGTACTTGACCAAGTGTGTCACGGCAAAACTGAGCGAGCCCCACTGATGTAGATATTGCTGGGCATAGTCAGGAATATTTAGTATAAGCTTACAGGGCAATGATTTGGCAGGATCTCCGTGCGAATCCCTCCAAGACCAATTCAGGGAAAGGGTGATGCTTCAGGCCCGCTGCCGTGGACGGGCCAAAGACCCGATGTGTTCCTGGGCCTTCGTGAGGATCAGGCCCCCCGACGAGGAAAGCAAGGGTCCTTCGCCATTTGTCCCGGGGATGTCTGTCCGATGAAGTCTTGCCCCCATCCCGAAGGCGTCGAGCTCTGAAGCCGTGAGCCACCCGCATACTGGCATCTCGGATATCCAAACGTTGTTGTACCTGGCAAGCTGCCGGGTTTCCTCAGACAAAGCCTATACTAACACGACAAACAAGGACTGTAAGACTTAGGTCGTACATTCGGGAGTTTCCGAAAATGGGGGACCTAATATAGTAGCCTAAACTAGGAGCCTTATTATAAAGACCCCAAAATAAGGCAGCCCTCAACCCTCAGCCCTTATAGATCCCCTACAGAACCCTTGAAGGAACCCTCGGATCCCAAAATAAGGCACCCCTAATGTTCGGAAACTCCCATTCCTTTACACTGACAGACGCTCTAAGGGACGACGGACAGGTGTAAGTGCAAGTACCCTAAGAGGCCATGTACCGAAATAAGGTTCCTTTAACGGTTTTAAGCTGTAAAGATTCTATAAGGGTTTAGGGCTTAAGGGTCCATGTACCTAAATAGTATACTTCGGGCCCGATGTACCTATATAGGAAGTACTTTAAGGCCAAAGTATATACGATTTGGGTACATGGACCCTTAAGGGGCATATCATGGGGGCCTGGGTTCTTCGAGATTAGCGCAGCAACCCTACACCTAAACAGCTCAGTTCACATTGGCATTTTGTCCACGTCTCAAAATATCGGGGGGAGTTATGGTACAGTTATTTGCCCTATGCATTTATTCTTATGCCGGCACTGCAGGTGCGTCTACACCGGCTACGTTATCTGTTGTGTTTCTCCGTCGTTTTTGTTGTTTCATGTACTGTANTATGGTACAGTTATTTGCCCTATGCATTTATTCTTATGCCGGCACTGCAGGTGCGTCTACACCGGCTACGTTATCTGTTGTGTTTCTCCGTCGTTTTTGTTGTTTCATGTACTGTACATTTCTTTGCTCTCAGTTTCCGTGCTCCCTCGCGAAGATTGCTCCCTGCGTCTCTGCGCTGCAATGTGGACATGAACGGATCCTCTCACTACTTCAGCTGTCAGGTTCCCTTGTGTCCTGTGATTGCGAGGAGCGTAACACGAAGACGGCCGATGGAGACTCCATCAAAGAAGATGGACTGTAGACGACATGTCCATCTTCTCGGAAGACTCTGGCATGAAGAACACCATCATGCTGTCCTGCAGGGAAGACGAGCACCTCCATAAGAGGATGTCAGACGGCAAGACATTCGACAAAGGGCCTNCCAAAGCTCGATCTCTCGACTCAGCCTGCGTATGCATCACGCTTATATTATATACAAGACCTGGATACATTATGAGATACGACACACACACACGTACACGCACAATTGCTGCGGCCTGCCGGAGTCACGAAGTGGTGCGAGCAGCACAGCTTCTTTGTCCAGAGGAACGTGACAAAGAAGCTTCAGATTGCGCAGTGACCACCGCACCGCACGTACCTGAGTCATGCACGCCAATGTTTGCCAGTCGAATAACAAGGCATTCCTTTGCTGATCAACTGTGTCTCGCACGACCCGCTTTCGAAAGTCGAAATTTCCGACGAGCAAGCGGCCTGTTATTAAACAAATGCTAAAAGATGAGAGGGTGGGTGACTTCAACGTTTTGAGGCCTTCATCATCCTCTTCTTGATCCACTGCATCCTCCGCCTCCTCCGCCTCCTCGTCCTCCTCTTGCTCCAACTCCTCCTCTTCCTCTTGCACCTCTCGTTCTTCCACCGGTAAAGCATGTCGTTATTTGCACCAAAACGAAACTAAGCTCGGCCTCATCCTCTTCTTGTTGTTCCTCTGCGCGTTAGATCAGATCGTTATTTGCGGTAAAACGACAAAACCTACATCAGGATACACATGCTGCACGGACTAGCTGAGACAACAAACACAGCTTGCCGAAGCCATCCTCCGCCTCTGCAGCATCTNTCACCAATTGACAGCACTGCACCACTATACGGTACTTTGATTTCAGCACTTGCTTGAAGGTTCGCATAACTCAGCCTGGGCTCATACAAAAACAAATCGGGTCAGCCAGGCGGCCTCTATTGCCCTTTGTGCCAGAAACAAAGGAGGTAGCCGGAGCAGTCGTTCTTGCTTTTCCCGCGCGAACTTACTGAACTTCTGCATGATCTTGTGGGCCGCCTCAGTACAGCGGCCATATACAAGAAAACCTGTCTACAGAGTGAAGGCACAAAACCTCGAACCAGTCAACTTCGAGCAAGTTACCGGACGCACAGCAGCGCCGGTGTCGCCATGCAACAGAATGTTCAGCTCGCCCGGCGTCAACGGCTTTAGAAACTCCAGCTCGCTGGACTCAGGTGCCAAAGGAAGGGCGACTGCCATAGTCTGGAAGAATGCTGGCGTCAAAGTGACAGTCCTGACGAAAACGCTGAACTGCGCACAACGCTACCAAAATAGAAATCTCTCGGAAGCTGTCAGCTTCATTATGTCCTGCATTCGTCGTCATCGCCCGGGTTCGCGGGTGCCTTGCCTGCCTGAACAAGAAACGGGTTCAAACAAAGCGCGGTAGCCACTACCATAGCTCGTGCCACCAACAACGTCCAGCGACTTATGCGGTGCAACCACACTCAGAAAACTATTAGCCAAACAATAGGCCAGGATCAAAACCCAGACAGCATCAAAACCAGGCTCGCTGCGGCCTCCCAAGATCAGGATCCCTGCCGAAAATGTAAACAAGCAAGCAGAGAAAACCATGAATGCAACACACGCACAATAAAAAAAAGATCGACACCTCTCACAAGCGGTCAGCTTCGTTCTGTCCTGCACCGGTCGGCGTTTGCCGCTTCCACAGGCGCCGGCCTGAATGAGAAACGGGTTCAGACAAAGCACAATAGCCAATACGACGACTCGTGCTACCAACAGTGTCCGACGACTTCTGCAGCGCAACAACAACCCGAAGTTTATTGAGCCAAACCTCATGCCAGGATCATGACCCAAACGGCTCCAACACCGAGCTCGCTGCAGCTCCCAAAGGTCAGGATCCCTGCCACATTTGTAGACCAGCAAGCAGAGTGAACCATGAACGCAACGCGCGCACACACACACACACACGCACACACACACACATTAAGCACGGGACACTGGTTGCTTCCCGTGCAATCGTCGGCGCTTCGGCTCTGGCTCCTATTGGAACAAAGCAGGCCAGCGCGCACCGCTCCAGTCACAAAGCAACATGCCCTCAAGATTCATCGGAAAAGTACATCCACGAACCAACTCTACACGCAATTTTACGCCTAAAAGCTATTCTAGCTAGAAGGCCCCTGAAGCCTGGATCATTTTAGGATGTCGGGCTTAGGCTACCTTAATAACCTGCCTGTTTAGGGACTTATAAAAGGAAATCATAATAGGGAACCTTTAAAACGAGGTTTTATAGGGTCCAGGTATAACCACAACCTTAAAGGCTGAATGCCCATAACCCTGAACTTCTATATGGGGGTTTCCGAAAATAAGGGACCCCAATAGTACCCTAAATAGTAGGATCCTTATTATAAGGACCCCAAAAGAGGGTACCCCCTATTTTCGGAAACTCCCATATGCTCAACCATAAGAAACCAAACCATTACAGGAGCCTGAACAGCTAGTGCTTAAATTGTTCCGCAGGCTTCCCGAATATAGTTACAATCTAAGAGCCCACTTAACAGAAACGAACCTAATCTAGTAAGCAAGGCCCTTAATGCCTAAACTCTATAAATTAGCCATGCCCTTGTCATACCCTCCCTAAACCCTAAACTTAGTTGCTGAGTTCATAAGCCCCAAAAAGCCTACACTTTTAGTGTTATAGTGGATGGTATTATCCCAAAAAGTGTAAAGTGTATCCACTCAGCTACTAGGGTTTCGGGGCTCGGGGCTAGGGCCTAGGGTTTCGGGGCTCGGGGCCAGGGCCTAGGGTTTAGAGTTTAGAGTCTAGGGTTTCCGGTTTAAGGTTTAGGGTTTAGGGACTGAGTAAATAAGCCAAAGCCTTTAACTAAACTCTCAAGTCTGGGAGCAAGGAAGCGCTGACAGCCCGTCGGACCGCGCGCACCGCCGGCTACTTCCCCAAACTCCCAACCTAAGGATTTTCAAGGCTTTGCGGCCTTTGGGGTTTGGGTTTGGGGCATTGTTGGCGGTTTTGTTGGATGGCTCGAAGCTTTCGCGTGGTTTCATGAGGTTTTATTTTTAGGGCTTCAATGATGTGATGTTGAATGTATATCAAAGGGTTTAAAGCTTTGAGTTGCTTTGACTTTAACATTTATCCCTACATCGCTTACGGGTTTAGGACTTGGGGATCCGTGCTTTGGGACTTGATTGTGCAGGCCTCAACCCCTAGCCTTAAACCTTAGGTTTCTTAAGATGCCTACAAGCCCTCGACCCTAAACACCTACGGACCGCATGCTAGGCAATAAACCCTGCTGAAAACGAAAGCTCTTATTCCAATTTCAGTACCCTATGACAATATATGACAATGAACCCCGACATAATTTAGGCCGAGAGAAAATGGGGGAGCAGAAGGTCCTTAGGGATCAAATTAAAGCTTTTTTTTCGGTCGCATGGTTCCCTTCCATGATCTGGACAACCCCTAGGGCTCTAAGGACTCATATATTAAGGCTTTTGGGCCCAAAGACCATACTATATAAGGCTTTTGGGCTATTTTGATGCCTAGGGAACCCTATATACCGTAGACATCCCATTACCCTAAACCCCAGCAGTGCAGCTGCACTTGGCTCTGTTATCTGAGCTTCGAACCTTCTCCGTAGAGGAGCAGCCTGGCAACAGCTTCAGTGCACGTGCACTCGTCGTTCGGCGTAGAGTTTGAAGTGTAGGGGGTCGAGGGTTCATTGGGGTTTAGGGGTTCAGGGTTTAGTCCAGAGGTTTAGGGTCATGGGAAGTTGGGTTTTAAAGGTGTGCGGAAGTTGGGTTTTCAAGGTGTGTAAGTACCTGGGTGGGGCCAAGAGGAGTTTATGTGCTCTGGCGCAGGAGATCAGCGTGTGTGGATTTGGGTTGAGGGGAAGCGTTTTTCTTCGACCAGAGATCCAACACTGATCTGCTATACTTAGTTGCCAACAGCAATGCAAAACAAGTCCAACAACTCAAGCGTAGGGTGTTGGGTCTACGCTTTAGGCTTCGGGTTTACCGACGGGGAACCAGAAACTCCACAGACCGCGCTTCGGGCTGGATATCCAAGTGCACCGCGCCGTGCCCGGCCTCGGTTAGAAAACCGTAACCGGCAACATGTGGGATTTCGAGAACGATCGATGAAGGCATCGGACGGCAGCGGCACGGGCTTGGAGACGCGACAGCAGCATGCTGCCAAAGGGGACAATGTTCTCCTCGTCCAGCATGCGATCATTGTGCGGAAGGCGGACAGGTGGTGACCGAGGCTTGGACACTGTTCAGAGACTCGACCTTGGCGAACCCCACAGATGCTAAACGAGCGCCTGATGCTACTGCTGGACCCCAACTACCCGTTAACATACATTAATATACCCCAAATACCCACGATTAAGGGCCATAAGAACTCTATTAAAGGGCCATTAAGGGGGGGGGGGTCCTGGCAAAAGGACAAGGTGGGTCCCACGTGGAAACTCGTTTGGCTTACCTATAGTCTCCCTTGCAGTTCCTTCTTTGGTTAACCAAGTTTAAAGTATAGGATCCTAGCCATAAAATTGGTCAACCACAAAAAGGAACTACAATGGAGACTATAGGTAGTCGTTAAAACTGCGTAAGTACTCTCCCTCTGGCCCATGACTGTATTCAGAAGCTCCAGAGTTCATCTCATCAACCATACTATACTTACTCTGCAAAAATACTACTCTGAAGCCGCGTATTCAACACAAAAACTTACAAAGCCTGTATACAATCTGTACTTAGTTGCTGAGTTCATAAGCCCCCAAAAGTGTACACTTTTAGTTGATATTATCCCAAAGTGTAAAGTGTATCCACTCAGCTACTAAGCGTATGAAGGCCTTAAACAAAACCTTGTCGAGCCCCTGTGGCGAGGGCCTTACTTTCGGGAGTAGTCCTTAGGCACTTGGGTTTGGACTTTTGTTACCCGGCGTCCTCACATAGAAGCGACTAGCACCGAAACGGGGAGGTCGAAACCCCAAACCCCCCAAAGCCTCGTTGTGAAGCTAAACCCTCAACCCTTGTAAACGTTACACCGTTTACGCCCAAATCCCTTTCCGATGCTAAGCCCTGTACTGTAGCAGGACACCAAGAAGCGCCCCGGGTGCACTTAACCGTTTAATGAATCAATAGACGTCTGAACACTTAGCAACGAACTCCCTTCGAGCTCCCATAGAATCATACATTTGTAATATACCCGCACAGCCGTAGTCTAAACTCTAGATTCTAGATGTTCCGGTCCGCATCTGAAACTCGAACCCCTTTCAACACACATAAACCCTCTATCAACCACTCTAAAACTCTTGTAACACCGCCCAATCCAATTTCAATCCATGCCCTGAACAATACACGCCAATCCTAGACGGTCCGTGAATTTGGCCTTCCGGGACCCAATTCCACCATGTCGGTGTATGTATATATATATATATATATCCCCTAAATCCTAACCTGAACCCTAAACCCCTAAACCCCCAAACCCTGAACCGTCCTAAACCCTAAACTCTAAACCCTAAGACCCCAACCCCTAAGCCCTAATCCTCACCCCTAAACCCTAAACCCTAAAACCCTAAACCCTCAAACCCTCACCCCTAATAATAAGCCCATGGACCTGGGTCCGTCGATGCCGTGCTCGGCCAGGCTCAGGCTATCCAAAGTGGCCCGGCAGCGCCTTATGAGCAGTTTTTTTTGAAGCTTTTAGGGTGTTGTAGAGATGCGCTGAGGGTCCTTTAAAGGGATCTATAAGGGTTCCTTTAAGGGATCTATAGGGTTTCGGGGTTAGGGGTTTAGGGTCTAGGGGTTTGGTGTTTAAGGGTTTAGGGGTTTAGGGGATATCGGATAAAGCCTTTATGTAGGGGTTGGGGTTTAGTATCCATGCCAAGTGGCCGCGCCAGAAGTAAGGTTTGGGATCAAACCTAGATATTCTTAGCGAGGACTTCAGGCGTAGTTAAGCACCCTACAAACAAAACCCCAGCACCGAAGCTTTTATGTCCCAACCTCCGTGAACTGTCGATGACCACCTGGCCCCACTAACCCTAAACCCTAAACCCCTAAACCCTCAGCCGTAACACTACACCCCGAACCCGGTGCACCCTAAACCCGAAAACTCAAACCCACCAGCCCCAAACAAACAACTTGAGAAGCATTCTTCTCAAACCCTACAGAGCAACCTATGCAACCCAATTATGAAAAAAAGCTGTAAAGCAATATCAAGCACCGTAAATCGTGTAAACCCCCATCAACACCCCTAAAAGCTTCTCCTAAACTCCCAGCCCCTAAACCCTGAATCCAGGAAAGTGTCTTCATGCACTGCAGCGCCACATGGCCCATGAGGTCGAAGCGAAAGCCGTCCACCTGGGGCTTAGGGCTTAGGGTTTAGGTTTTAGGGTTTAGGTTTTAGGGTTTAGGGTTGGGGGTTTAGGGTTGGGTTTGGGGTTTAGGGTTTAGGGGTCTAGAGTTTAGGGTTTTGGTTTAGGGGTTTACGGGTTTAGGGCTCCGAGTTAACAGGGTCCGGGATTTAGGGTTTAGGGTTAAAAGGGTCCGGGCTGGGTTATATACAGGAAACACCATAAAGTTGGAAACCGGATTAAGGCCAACTAGTGCTGGGATTCCCTATACATTACACTTAAGGGTCGAGGCTATTGGGTTTCCAACTTTTGGGCTTCTACTGTAAGAGGGTCCGGGATCTAGGGTTTAGGGTTAAGAGGGGTCTAGGGTTTAGGGTTTAGGGTCAAGCAGTCAAGCAGGTCCGGCTTTGTACTTCTCTAGGACTTCAGGTTTTTACAGGCCTTTACAGGGCTCGGGGCTCAGGGTGGCTTTCTTTATACCTAGGTTTCCAAGCAATCCTTAGACATGAGGATGCAGTATTTCCTCTTTCCTCTTTCTCACTGTTACCCCCAAATTTGTTCAAAACACTACACGGTTCTACTGGGAGGGAGGGTGGGGGGGGGAGGGGGGGACTTGAGGGAATGAACGCTAGGGTTTGGAGGGCTTGCAGGGCTTAAGGCGTTGTAGAGGCCAGGACTGTAGACCCCAAGCCCTACTCCCTGCAGAGGGTTTAGAGCTCATAGGACCAGAAAGGCTCTTGGAGCTTATAGAAGCAAGGTTAAGAAGTTGAGGCTTAGTGAGGGCCCAACATAGGGTCCTTAACTATTGGAAAAAGGTTTTGGACATAGTTCTATCAGAGACTATATACCGTGTGTGTTGTGTTGGGCTGTTCACGAACAACAAAGGCTGTGTGCGTAAACTCAGGGAGGAGGCTCTTGACATATTTATTTATGATACACGCCTCTATAAAGGGGCCGGGGTAATTATCAAACCACACTGTCATTCGAGCTCCTGGCCCCGATGAAAATGCGCTTTCCTCTTCAAGGGCCAGATGCGGTGCATGGTCGCGCGCCCCAAAGACAACAGCGTCCAGGGCAAGCTTGCTCATCGGCTTCGTAGAAGCAGGCTCGGCCGGGAATGACATGGCAAGGCTTCCCACAGCCGGCCGGTCCATTGTTGTTATTAGTCTAATGCGGACCCCCAACAAAATAGTTTTGCTGATTATTTAGGCGCGGAGAAGATATCTGCCGAGAGGGACAGCCGACGAGCAAACGGGCCTTCTGCAATTTCGGTTTTGGGGGTTTAGGGATTAACGTTTTCAGGGTTGAAGGGTATAGGGTTCTGGGTTTAGACACATACCAGTTAACCCGACCGATGGAGTGGCTGGTTAGGGTTTAGGGTTTCTTAGGCATCGGCACCGTGGTACTCATGGTTCAGGGGGCTAGGGTTTGGAATTGTTTGTAGGGTTCTCGGTTAACCCTAAACCCCAAACCCATGAGGTTTAGGTTGGGGGTTCAGGTTTAGGAGTTTCAAGATTTGGGACTTGAGTTGCTTTGCACTGTCGGAGTGAAAGTTTGGGGCTTTAGGGGTTTGCACGGTGCCGGGAACTGAGCAACAAACCATCAAGACACCACGAAGCACCGAACTCCTTAACCCCCACCTAGACCCTAAAGAAGCTACCTTTTATGATGCCTTGGTATGATTTCCTTAAATAAGTCCTTCAACAGGTAGGTTCTGCAGGGTTCCAGCCCACCAAAGTTGCCCCTAACCCTAGACCCCAAGCCTTAAATCCAAAATCCCTGAAGCCTGCAATCCTAGCGCCCCCCAAAACTCTACACCCTAAGCCCCAAAATCCTCGAATTTAAACACCCAACCCTAAAAACCCCCTAAGCCTTCAGGAGTTAGGATTAGGGGGACCCTTGGGGATATAGACCCTCTCAATAAGGTCCCGGACAAGAGAGGTCAAGAAGGGCCCCCTTCTAAGGGGTCTCCCTAAGACTACCTAGGAGCCTTAGGGCATCAAGTCACTCGATGTTCTACGGCCCAGCGCCGGACCATGTCCACCACGAGGCGCTCCTGGGTCTACCCCTCAGGGTTCCTTTAAAGGAACCCTTACAGGAACCCATAAAGGTACCCTTTAGGTTCCTTTAAGGGTTCCTTTAAAGGAGCCCTTAAAGGAAGCCTTGAAGTCCAAAGAACCCAATAGTTAGGTACTTGGGTTTAGGATAATTAGTAGTTTTGTAGGTTGGCATTTGGAAAAGTAGACGATTTTTAGGTACTTGGAGCCTAGGTTACGATAGGGGCCTCAATGATTATATTTGCTTCCTTTAAGTAAAGGGTTTCGTTAAGGGCTCCTTTATAAAGCTCTTTCAGGTTTTGCAAACATGCGAGGCTTCATACTTTTAATGAGAAGGGATATGGCCCTTACGTAGCATGTCTACGCCCTATAGGCGACAGCTTCGTTGAACAAAACATGCAGCTTCGAATGCTAGTGTAAATCCTTAACCCTAAAGCCTGCCTTGAACCCCAAAGCCCTACCCTTTAAGGACATCGTCATAAAGAGCCCCTACAAACGTAATATAGGAACCTGCTTGAGAAACCTGGGGTCTTTTGTGGATCCTAATATTTTGGGTTCATAGGACCGGGTTTCTTAATCAGCTTGCTACACTAGGTGTTCTAGGGTTACTTGGAGGTTCATGCGAAGTTATAAGTGGGGTCATAAGTCCCCTAAAACGGGTTGTAAGTCTGTTTACCCTGCTTGTAACCCCAGTTATGACTACCCTAAACCGTCATCCCTACCAAAAAGCGCTATAGAACCTTTAGGGGAACCCAAAACCCTTATAACCCTATAGTTATAACTACCCATGAACCTCCAAGTAGTCCCTAAACCCTATACCCTTATAGAATCCCTATAGATCCCCTTAAAGGGACCCTTAAAGGAGCCCTTGTAACTACGCATGAACCTCCAAGTAGTCGAGGTAAGCCCCGAAGTCGAGAGCTCCGGGTTTCGGGTTTCAGGCAATCGGAGCCTCGGAGTGAACTCCAGTCCTTGACAAGCCCCGTGAAGATTGATATTATAGACTCTCTCTCTCTCTATATAATTATCTCTATATATATATAGTAATATCAAACTTGTATTAAACAGTATAAAGATAGATATTGATCCAAGACCTTGAGCCTCTTACGTCTAGGGTCAGTTTAGAGGAACAGTAACGCAGCTGGAGACCCTAAAGCTTCAACCCTTGCGTGGAACTGGGACGATTCATGAAGGCTCTTCTTCGTTTCTTGCTGGGGGTCCGGGGATTGTGATGCTCGTCGGGGGATTGTGATGTCCAGAGTTCTTGCTTCTTTCGTGGGGCCAAGAGTTTAAGGCTTTGTGAGGCTTTGTGGTAGGCTATCTTTGCTCGTACCCTCACCAGGAATTTGATACTAACAGGATAATCAAAAGTCTAAAGAGGCCTTGTGTGCATCCTTGCAAAGCCCGAACACCTACAAACAAGCCCGAACCCTAAACCCCTACTATCGGGGTCAGCAGCCAGCCAAAAGCCTTGCGACAGGTCTGGGGTGCGTGGTCAAGTCTCCATCATGTATCTTTCCGTGGCAGTGTTGTTCCTGGGGCATTCCGATGCTTCAGGGGGAGTGGGAGCTTGGATCTCTACATAGTCCATATATAATCTCCTCAAGTCCTATAGTCGTCAACACGGGAGTTTCCGAAAATAGGGGGCCCTAATATAGCACCCTAAATGCTAGGATCCTTATTGTAAGGACCCCAAAATATGGTACCCCAATTTCGGAAACTCCCACATACTCCTTCCGCCACTCTTCCTGAAGTACCGGGGAGGGCGGAGGGCTAAAGACTAGACGTTCAAGCTACGGTTTAGGGTTTAGGGTTCTTTACACCAACCAAGATGCTTAATATAGGGGCCTTAATAGTTACTTGGAGGCCCTATTGACTTAGTAAGTCTACTTAGTATCCCTTAGAAACCCTATTATAATCCCCCATAACCCACCTTACTAACCCTACTTACTAAGTCAAAAGGGCCTCGAAGTAGAGTAGGGGTTGGGGGCCGATGATACTATATATGGGTGGTTGTCAAAATTAAGGCCCCTTTTGGGTACCCTAAATAATAGGTGCCGTATTATAATAGGGACGCAAAAAGGGACCATAATTTTGGCAACCACCCATATACTTATAATAAGGAGCCCCCCAACGTAGTATTGGTAATGATTTAGGCCGCTATTACTAGGGATTTGCAGGGGTTCAGGGTTTGAGGCTTCACGTTTTAAATTCAGGGGCTCAGAGACTCCGAAACCCCTTAATTAAGGAATATACCTTAAATCTTATCGGGGTTCCTTATTATAATTTAAGGTATATTCCTTAATTAAGAGGTTTTGGAGTCTCTGGGGGCTTCGAGCCGAGGCGTCTGGGGAGGTAGGGCTGGGGTTTCGGGTTTAGGGGTTTAGGGTTTAGGGGTTTAGGGGTTTAGGGGTTTATAGGGGTTTAGGGTTTAGAGGCTTAGGGTTTAGGGTTTAGGGGTTTAGGGTTTCGGGTTTAGCGGTTTAGGGTTTAGGGGGTTAGGGGTTTAGGGTTTAGGGCTTCGGGTTTAGGGGTTTAGGGTTTAGGGTTTGGGGTTTAGGGTTTAGGGGTTTAGGGTTTAGGGTCCGTGCAGCTCCCAATGCTTGAGGTTGAAGGCTCAGGATTACATGACTCCATGTGCATCGACGATGATGCAGAGACTGCAATATCCTTCAATGCCCTACAATCAAGGCTTCCTCATGTAGGGTCCTCACCACCGTTTCAGGATTATGCCTCAATCGCGGGATACTTGGCAAGAAGACTGACAACAACAGACGCAGCCCGGTATTAGACACAACAAGAACGACCTTAATCTACTGTAACCTACTGTGCCGCAGGTCCCTGACCGGAATCCCAAAACGAACCTAAAGCCCCTATTCCTATACGATAACACATAGACACACAGGAGACCCTGAGCAAAGTAGTTGGGAGTGGTTTAACGAAATCCTTGAAGTCATAGTCTGCTGGTGCGATTCCAGCAGAATCAACATCTAACTGGAGCACTCCAGAGAAGCCTCTGCAAGCTCTCATGCGTGTTCCAGAGGAATTGCAACAACACATTTAAGTTATCCCTTTCAGGCCGACGGAAACCACTAGAGAACTACTTAGATGCAGCATACTTCATAAACACTGCACCAACGACCCGAATAATGCCTGTTCTCCGAGTGGCATGCAAGTGGAGTGCTCTACTTTGCCGTCTTCGCTTCGGCGCATGTAATACCCAGGGACGCACTTGTCCAGAACGCTCTTACTGGACTCAGGTCCACTCGCTAGTACCTGTTTCAGGGTTCAGATTTGTTCCGAAAAGGTCCTAAGCGACTACGCGTGGATTTGTGCGTTTTCATACAGGTTTACATGATTTAGCGTGTCATATAATATGAGGGCTTGTAATTTCCCAGAGAGCTCAATGCCCCTTAATGGCCTTAATGGCCGCTTCATCAAGGAAGCGTCCTCGAGTTGTAGATTGGGAAGAGCTTAGGCTTAAACTTAGACAGCAAAGAAAAATCCCCAAACAGACTGTAAACCTATGTAAATAAAGGGACGTCCAGAACAGCCGCAAACCATCCCGTGCAACAGTCCTTCTGCAAACATTGTCAGTTACGGTATGTCTTATCTTCTCGCCGAGTATTGGGCTCTCTGGATACCTGCTCTTTTCTCGACGGCTCCCAGGTATCTTTGCGGGAAGACTTACACAAAAGTGGTTAACATCGAACCACTACGGTGTACCCAGAGGGTCATACCCTACCCCTTTTTTAGGTTACCTAGTTTTATGGTTAGGATCTCCTATATAGAAAAGTAGGTACCTTAACAGAAAGGGGTAGGGTATGAGCCTATAGGTACAATATAGGTTCTGGCTGCATAGCAAAAGGAATCCCGATCAAAGACGGAGGGGTCTGAGGCTGGGCAGGTAACAAAAATCCCCCACGGTTTAAGGTTTAGGGTTTAGGCCCGAGGCCCGTTCGTGAAGCTTTCGCAGATGCTTGCGAGCACAGTAGTTGCGGAAGGCTCGTTTTAGCATCGTTCCGGTTTCGTCATGCATCCACAAATACTAACACTTTTACCGGAGCAGTTCGTGCAGTTGCTTCGTAACCTATCGTCTTCCTCGCCTTTTAATAATGTCCAAAAAACTTGCTATCACAAATTCTGGCCTTGGCCAGTTAGCGAGAAACACTTTAGGGCAACCTCGTGTTCTCATTCGCCCTATCAGCTCTTGCCGTGTTGTCTGTTCAGGGTTTAGGGCTCTATGTTGAGGGTTGACGGCTTGCATGGTTTAGGCTCAGGGGCTGTTGACTCGTACATCCGTATCTGATGAAGCTCCGTGCCCAGGTTTCTAGAACGTCTTTCCTCCGCGCAGCTTGTGCTGTTTTGAGTTGTGCTCCCAGTCTGCAGGGTGCTCGGGCTGTCCCTGGATCTAACCATAAGAAGAGCAGTAACCATTTCAAGAACAATCGTGACAGTGGCAGCTCAGTGGCAATAGATAACGGAAATGACAACAACAAATCCAGAAAATAGTAAGAAGGCAAGGGCTCCATTCCCAGCACCTGTCTTACGAGGAGTGGGCTCCGGGTGCAGAGCACCCCCGTCCCCCTTCCCCCGAAACTCAGGTGACGTTTCAATGCTTGTTTCCGGCTGAGTGTGGCAAACTACATCCTATCTTGAGCCCCGTTGCATGAGGCACTGGACTTGCGTAAACCTACGAGGGAGAGCGAAAAGAAAAGACGGAGAGAGCGAGAAAGAAAGAGAGAGAGAGAGACACAGTGAGAGAGAGAGAGAGACAGTGAGAGAGAGGGGCACAAACGAGAGCCAGCCTTTGGACTACATTGACCCCTCTTCCAGAGAGTTTTTGGTAGACCATCCTTCTTTGGTAGTGTTGTGATTCAATATGCCAGCTTTCGCGACCCATTCAAAAAGATAGTCTGAACAGCCAGCGCATGAGATTCCGGATTCCGGGCTTGCAGCATGGTAATACAGCCACCTCGCAAAGAACCTCAAATCGCACTGAAAATCCCGTTGCACGGCCGCACCAAAGACTCCAACATCCCTTAAGTCAGGAAGTATATCTATTCAGATACACCGACACACACACATATTATATATATATATATATATACACGTAATTGAAATCATATTAAGGCTGAGAGTTTCGGCTAGCTTACGGAATCCTGCAAGCTCTGGGCACATGGTTGAAGACCACGTCTGCCACCACACGCAGCCCTTTGCGATGTAGAGCTGCCACCATACGGCGGTGCTCTTCGACTCGTGTCAGGCCGTCTGACAGGGGTTCAGGGTTCAGGGTTTTGGGGGCGGGCGTACTGAAAAAAACGAGGACTGTAGTAAGCAGGGCTGTATCTAAGGATGGCATCTACATTTATGACTCTGCCCTTTATTAAAAAAACCCTCGGAAAGTCAACAGGACCCTTTGAAGAGCCGTCAAAACCAATAGTAGCCATGAAAAGTAGGGCCATGGTTATATCATGGATCCAAAAGAGTAGGGCCCTTATCATGTAACACAGGCCCGTAAAGACAGGATCCTTATGATATCATAGACCCTAAACAGAAGGATCCTTGTACCACATGGGCGGTTGTCAAAATTATGGTCCCTTTTTGGGTCCCTATAATAATACGGCACCTATTATTTAGGGTACCCAAAAAGAGACCATAATTTTGACAACCACCCACATACATGCCCTATAGGTAGAAGGATGCCTGGGTTCGTGGCATAGGAGCCCTCGGGTACGCCATAGAGCACTGGGTCGTAGCCCCAGTTGAAGGAGTCGCGGTCCGCGACGCTCATCACCTAGGAGTTTCCGAGAATTAGGGGTCTACTATTTAGGGTACTATATTAGGGTTCCCTATTTTCGGAAACTCCCACCTAGGTTTGGGGCCGAAGTCGCCGTCTAGACCCTTATTAAGGGTTGCGGTTTAGGGCTTAGGGTATAGGGCTTAGTTTTAGGGTTTATACACGCTAGGGGTTTTAGGGTTAAGGCACAATTCTGAAACCCTAAGGTCCTAATTAACACACAAAATCCTAGCTCCTGAACAGCAAAGGCCGCGAAGCCTCATGTTTGATGGAACCCTGAACCGCGAAGTCCCCGGAAGCTAGTATACCCTAAGGCTCCATGTACCTATACAGTATATACTTAGGCCTTAAAGTACCCATGTAGGAACCCCATTAAGGCCTAAGTTTAACCATATATGGGCGGAGCCCTAAGGGATACGAAGTATTATACGAAACCCTAAACCCGAAACCCAAACTAACTCGCAAGGTCTGAAGCCAGTATACATTCCAACCCCCCCCTGTAGCACCTCATGCTCAACCTTAACACCCAAAGCCAATCTCGCAACTTGACCCCTAGACCCTAGAAGCATATCTTCAACCCCCCCCTAAAGTAACTCATGCTACATCCTAACACCCAAATCCCTTGTCGCAACTTGAAAGGTCTGGCTGGGCACTGCTGCTTGCTGCTCCTCAGAGTCTCGAGCAGCACGTTCCTGGCTCAGAGTTCGGTAAGTGCTCTTTACAGGGCGCTATAAACGTTCTATGATGCAGCTTCTAGGAGGCTTATGGGGCTTATTGTGTTTCGAGAGGGGGTTGAGGGCTTCGGGTCTCGGGTTGACAGCTCAGGGTATGGGGCAAGATGCTGTGCATGCTGGCTTGTTCCAACAGTAGAAACATAAATACAAGCCTGTTTTCATAGTTCTTTGAGGTTTGGGTTTTGGAAATTAGCACTTTGAGGAGTGCTTGGAATGGTGATTCCTTGCTTTCTGGGCATCACGGCAGGCTGAGGTTTTGTGCAAAGTTTACGGACGTAACAGGGGTTGTGGGGCCTACACAAGACATAAAGCCTCCGTTTGAAGTCCCAAACAGAGCGATTCCTCATTCCTGCTTCAGGTGCCTAAACCCCCAGCTCTATTGTTTATAGGCTTTATTTGAGAGAGGGGCCCCCGGAAAAAACCAAGTTGCGGCAGCAAGCCCCATAAAGTTGGAAACCGGGTTAAGGCCAAATAGTGCTGGGATTCCCTATACATTACTCTTAAGGATGGAGGCTATTGGGTTTCCAACTTTTGCGCTTCTACTGTAGCCCCAAGACTCTGGACTTCAAGCACCCCAAGTCCCACTACGAACACTCCTGGACCGATGAGCCGACTCAGCCCATAGAGCCCGGAGCATAGCTAGGTGGCGCTTTTAAAGCCTTTGAAAAATATTAGGAAATAAGATCCCTCTTAAGCCCAATAACGGAAAATGTAAAATGCCCCAAAGCCCTACCTAGATAAGCCCTCCTAGGATTCCTGTTGAGGGATAGGATTCCTTAATGGGGTGCCCTTCATCGGTACAGATGATTTTTAGAAAGGTTCCCTTATAGGGCTTGTTTTTTAGGGTTTAGGGCTTAGGGTCTGGGATCGCGGGAAACGTTGCAGACATGACATGCTGAGGCTACATGTACTGACAGCCGCAGGAGCCATGTGTTCAGACTTTTGGGGCTTAAGCACCATGCAGTATAAAGTCTTTCGCAGCTTTGAGTAAGCGTTGAACGAAAGAACGCAAACATGTAAAACCTATAGCCACCACCCTGCAAAGAAAATGCTTCATGAAGGTTGAACGTAAACACCAAACAAGACACGTTGCACATGCGCCGCGGAAGCTGGAAGATACCTTTCACTTCGAACCCTCAACCCAGAAGAACCCCTCAAATCATATACCATGGTAGCATTGCTTGATGTGATAGTACATTATACGTTTATACTTGAACCATACTATAAAACGATTTAACATGATGTGACCTAACATGACATAGTACAGTGTAATAATACGAAACAGAATCATATAACAAAGCGCATATAACATAGAATCATAAAACCTTCTGTGCAGCCTATTTTGGTGTAATACAATGTTTGAACATATAGTGTAGTGCACTACACTACAGTAAAATGTAACGAGATCTAAAACAATGATAACATAATGTCATAGAGCATGGTCTAAAACACAAACCCCATTGTAACTTGTTGCAGTATAGCATAATACCGTATGACACAGTATAACATACGGTAACTCCAAATCATATACTGTATTAAAACAGTTGTAGGTTGAGCATCTGGGACGTATCACAAGCAAAGTCGGCTTCGAATAGGCACCCCCTAAACCCTAAACCCTAAGCACCTAAGTATAAACTACCGAACACTACCAGGGACCCTAAACCTCTCCGCCCCGAAAAGCCCTGATACTGATACCCGTCATGCCGTCAAGCCCTAAACCCCGCAACACCTAAACTCAATGCCCTACAACCTAAACCTGTCTAATTAAACACCTAAACTCTAAGCCCTACACCCCAAAAATCTGTCTAATTAAACCCACAGCCCCTAGGAGTCTAAAGTCTAAACTCTGGCCACCACTGCAAGGCCCCAGTTGCGTTGATCTCTGGCTCACGGCGGTCGGCCGCGCGCTCAGGCACGGAGCCAAAGTCGTAGGTTGGTAACCTTCCACTATCCTAGGGGAAAATATACGGGCTACAGTACGCCAAAAAAGGCTTAATGTTGCCTACTCTAGTACTAAATAACCTGAGAGTCTTCGAGAGAAAGGGAGCCTTATATAGACTAAAATCATCAAGATCCGAAATTTCGAGCCTGAGCGGAGCTTCAAAACTAACCTGGATTGTATAATCATTATGTAGACCCCGGGTAGGATCTGAATACTCGGATCCCTAACGAGAGCTTCCTTAAACGGGCTGGCATCCAAAAGTACTTGCTCACGTTCAACCCTGAAACCAACTGCAATTCTGAAACCAATTGCAATACTGAAATATTGCTGTAGGATGAACCTGGACTTGAGGCTGCTCCGAATGACTTTACAACGTCTCGCTATAATTTGCCATGTTCGGCAATCGCCGCTATCTGAATCTCAACGAACATGCGCTGCAATTGCCTCCGTGCCACGACCCTATCCCTAATCTTAGCAGTCTACGCCAAAGTGCCTCATATCGAAAAGCCATGCTAAAGCAACACGTTTCAACTTGAAGCCCAAAACAGGGCAGCTTACTCCAAGACCTTACATAAACACCTTCTATAGCCTTTGTTTGAGTCTGAGATTAAGGGCTTCGGCTTCTAGATCGACGGTTAAGGGTGTTTTTGGTTCGGATTTTTGGGGCCAGAAGAATTAGAATAGGGTGTTAGGGTAGAGAAAGAGGACTGCTAGCCATTGTGGCCCATATTGCCCTGAAAACCCAAAAACCCATACATCCCAAAGCCCGAAACCTAAATACTTTGGGTCCTCAAACCCCAAATCCTGTCTTTTGGCCCTACTCCCTACACCCCGAACCCCAACTACTCCCGTTTGCTGCCGGACCGCAGATGCACATGTGTAAGGCCAGCTGCGGCGAGACGCCGAAGGTGGCAGTCACCTCGGAGCTTAAGGTGCAGGGTGTGGGAGCCCTTTTTTGCTTAAGGTTTCTTCTGCTCAGTGCATGTCAAATTCGAACTTGTTTGCTGTGGCTTTCTTTGTTGGCGTTGCGGGGTTCAAACTAGCAACCTGGCAGCCAAAAAAGGAAGCAGACCGGCTGGTCGAGGTAGGTACAAAGAGGCTCCACGACAAAGATGCCCCTGATAAGCCCTGCCTTGCCAGGGCTCCCCAGGGCGCTTTAATAGAGCCCTTACGGCCCTTAATAGTGGGTTTAGGGTTTAGGGTTAGGGGATTTGCAGTATATTTGAAGGTAGTTGGGGGGTCTTGTTCGTTCTCATTTGTTACCCTACCACAGAACTGATGGGGAGCTTACAGGAGAGCAGGTCTTGGTAGTCCAACTTCAATGAAGCTCGGATGGTCCTTTCTAGTGGGTGTTTGGGGTACAATAGAGGGTAGTTGGGGGCTCCCGGTATAGGGTTTTGGGTGTTGGTTGTTGGGTTTGGGGGTTCAGGGGTTAGGTTTGTACATCCTGCTTGCCTAATTTACCGTAACCTGCCGCTTTGTCAATTTGTAGGGTCTAACTTACAACACCATAGACATCCATGGACGCATTGCAAGAAAGTAATGTAGGGGCCTTAATATTCATGGGATATGTTAGTGAAATTCGGGTAAGAACCCTAAAGAGAAGCAATGGAAACTCTTCTAGCAGGTCATGGAAGTTTTAACTTTTAACTTTGGAGGCCTCAAAAGGTGGGATGAAGGTAGGTAGGATTAAGGATCCCTTATATAAGGACTCTTATTTGGGGATTACCCCATCTACCTTCGTCCCACCTTTTGAGGCCCCTGATAACTGAGCACCCAAGCCCCCAAAACCAAGTTGCCGTTGGTGTCCTCTTGTTCAAATGCGAGGTATTTACCACGGAAAGCTGCCTCCACCTCCCAACAGGCTTGCACAGGGAGTGGGGTTTAGGGCTTAGGGTTTAGGGTTGCAGGAAGGTTTGACGTTGTTAGGCTTCAGGGCAAGATTCAGATGGTTCTGTAGGGGGTTGCACGGGATCCTTGCTACTTCGAGCCTCATGCACAGATGAATCGGGCAGCCCCATGGCAACACCCACAATCCAGTGCCCAAACCGTGATTGAAGACTCATGCGGTGGCTCCAGTTCGGAACATGCTTTTGCAGCGCTAACGGGTTGTAACACCCCTAGAGAGTAACTATAGTGGAAAGCAAAGCGGACCCCAAATGCCAAGCCCGACAACGAACCCTTCAAAACCCTGTCAAACCCCATGTGGAACCCACCCTCCCTCTTCTAGGACCCACAAAATCGACCTATGCAGACTGAATGCAAGCCATAAGGGCCATGTGCCCATGTAGTCTATACTTGGATCACAAAAAGGCCAAAGTATGCACGAAAAGAAAACTCAATCTCTAGCAAAATGCCGCCAAACCGTGAGAACAGCTTTGCTGGAGATGTTTGTTTGGAATCTTGGTTTACTGCTAAGTGGTACAGGCCAACGCTCGAAGCACAATGTGGAGCTCAAAGAGAGCGCAACCACCGCACAACGTCCGGGGCAAGGTCCGAGAGCTAAGCAGGGATTCGAGCTCCCGCAATCGCAGAGATCATACGGACGGGCTTTCCGAGTAGCCAATGGCAGGGGCTCCGTGCTCAGCTCACAGTTGCTCAAGAGTAACAGCCTTCTCTGCTCGCCCAGCCAGCCGCCGGGTGATGATGCGCTCGATGTCAGGAAGATGATACCCTTAGGGAAGGAGCCCTTCCCGACAACCCAGAGCCCAAAAACAGACGGTATGGGCCTTATGATTAGCATAGGCTTCTGGGATATATGACAGTCTATGTTAATATCGAGGAACCCTAAGGAAGGCCAGGGATTAGAGAAACCCTGCCAACCCTTGGAAAAACCCGAAAACTAGAACCCCAGGGAGTCTCCCCGCGGATTAGTTAAACCCTAAAAACCCGTGCTTGGGGGAGCTAGCCAACCCTTGGGAAACCCGAAAACCAAAACCCCAGGGAGTCTCTCCGGGATTAGTTAAACCCTAAAAACCCGTGCTTGGGGGAGCTAGCCAACCGTTGGTTAAACCCGAAACTAGTCCCCCAGGGAGTCTCTCCGGGGATTAGTTAAACCCTAAAAACCGTGCTTGGGGGAGCTAGCCAACCCTTGGTTAAGCCCGAAAATTAGTCCCCCAGTCCGGGGATTAGTTAAACCCTAAAAGCCCGTGCTTGGGGGAGCTAGCCAACCCTTGGTTAGACCCGAAAATTAGTCCCCCAGGGAGTTTCTCCGACCCTAAAAACCCGTGCTTGGGAGCTAGCCAACCCCTAAACCCCTGAACCCTAAACCTTATAGACTCTAAGCATATTTCGGCTCCCCACCGTCGGATCTCGCGCGCTAAAGTCGCGGACGTGCAGTTCGTAAATCACAGCATCCGCTCGGTGCTCCAGCTCGGGAACTTGTTCGTCTGTCGGCTCCTAGACTCAGTTTCTTGTTCCAAAGGATTTGGAACCAATGTTTTGATTTGGCGTGTTTAATATTTATGTTCAGTGGGATTTTAGTTAGAATTTGTTGGGGCAGGGTCTACGGTTTTTTGAATATGCGGTGGACCATTTTTCTGCAAAAGTCCTGCCCAGAAGGAGGGATTGGGCCGGGATTGGTTTTAAGCTTTAAAGTTTAGGGCTTATGAATAAGTCGGGATTTTGGGTTTGAGGCGGGATCTGAATGAACTGAACAAAAACGTCAGGGCCTGATGCACCAGTAAACCCACCCTAAGCCGTTCATTCTAAACTCAATGGGGCGCCCGGCTGGCACGCCAAATCAGACTTTACACAGCGAGAGGTGCTGGAGTTGGAGTTTACGGCTTCGACAAAACACACGGCTGTGATGCCGGATGTCGGATAGCTAATGCAAGCCCTTTCGCTAAGGCTTTGATCATGGATTGTTTCCTTTCGACAGTTCAATGTTTCACAGTTGAGTGACACCTATGTAGGCTCTTAATCCGACGCAAGCCCGTATGCAAATAGCAGAAAAAGATGAGGACTCAATACAGCCACCGTGCACAAGCCGCGTGCAACATAGTGTTAGCAAATCCAACAGATTGATATTGAACTTATCCAAACGAAGCAACCCAAACCAACAACCATAGCCGCAAACCTTGCCTGCAACCCAAACGACCTACAGCTTTACAGGGCTTCTTTCCATGAGCTCCCTATGGAATCCCCCATGGATAAGAAGTAGATCGTTTTGGGCTTCAACCCAAAACCCAAAGCTCTACTCAAACCAAAGAGCCTAATATCACAATGATAAATAAGTAAGTCTTTTGGGCTTAAAACGGTTTAGGGTTTAGGGTTTAGGGCCAACTCTAAGCCCTAAGAAAGCCCTGACATTGCAATCCCAGGAGCCCAAGGGGGAAGAAGGCAGATCATCGACCGCCCTGCATCTGCAGAGCAGGCGTGGGAGTAGGGATCCGGCGTCTCCATCGTTTCCACGCGGCCGGTGGCAGGGTGATAGGCCCGGACCCTGAGAAGCTTGGAGGGCTTTTTTGTTTTCAAGGGCGCTTGAAGGGCTTACGGGATTTTTACGGCTTTGTGGGTTCGGTCATTCGGGGGATTGACCTGGAGTGACAATGACCTTTCAAGTCAAAAAATCTCGAATTCGAGAGGTAGCCTTACTGTGGTGCAGGGGTCTTGCCATTGAGGGGTTTCCGGTCCTAAACCCAAACCCTACACCCCAGACTACAGTCCCTACACCCTAAACCCAGCCTACACGCCGCCCGAGGCCCTAAACCTGTTTCGGATCTGGGTCGGCTATTCGAGATGCAGCTTGAATCTTGGGAAGTTCGGGCTCTCCTCGAGACTCCAAAACCCCGCTAAAGCAGGCTGGGGGTTCCTTTCAGGGATCTATAAGGGCTACTATAAGGGCTACTATAGGGGTTTCGGGGTTTACCTGTGGCCCAAAAGACCTACCTTTTAAGGAGCTACCTATCTATCTATCTGTATGTATATATATATATAGAAACCATAATAAGCTAGGAACCCTAAAAAGGCAGGTCTTTTCGGCTACAGGTAAGGCTTAGGTCATATTAAGGTTTCTACCATAATATGGTCCTTAAGTAAGGGGCATATCATGAGGGTTCCTACCATACCATAAGAGATATTCCTTAAGTGAAGGGCAAATTAGGGTTGCTACCATAGCTAAGGTCATAGGGCTTCGAAATCTTGCATGGTAGGCCTTCTCGAGTGGCGGTACACAACTGAAACCAGGATGAAAACAGCTGCATGACGATTGCTCAAGCGCATCGGTTTAGAATGTAGGCTTTGGGGTTTAGGAATGTGCGTTGGCCACTGGAGAAAGGGAGTGTACAACATTCAGTTACTTCTTTATAGCCATACGCACGCATAAACACCCTGAGGCACACAACCCCCTAAAGACACATCCAATAAATCACAGCCGTACTGCATAGGGTCGCAGGGGTATTTTAGTAGATTGTAAGGCAACATAAAGCAATATATTGTTACGAACTGTGCAGGCCCTTGAAGCCCCCGACACCCCAAACCCCTCCCGACATCCCCAAAACCCAAACCGTGAAAAAGCTAAATCCCTGCAGCCCCACAACCCCCACTGCACCCCCCGTTAACTCCAAACCCCTAAGGTAGACGGGCGCTTGACTAAGTAGATTAATGTAACGTCCGGAATTTTTAGGGAATAGCATTGGTATCATTTCAAACTTCTATACCCTTTTTCATACCCTAAACCCTAAACTTCCTGAAACCTTAACCCTAAAGCCTAAGCTCCATGGACTCCTGAGCCTGAAAGCCCTAAGCTGCCTGATACCCCTAATCCCTCACCTCCCGAAAGCCTCAACCCTAAACTCCAAGCCCTACCTAGACCTCCCAACTACGCTCTCTTGTGCCCCAAATAGCCACTACAATGGACCATAAGGGCTCTGTTAAAGGGCCATCGGGGGGGTAAACCCTAAACCCTAAAGCCTAAACCTCTCTTACCTATTGTCGGCCAAGGCCAGGCCGACGAAGGCCTGGCCTTGGCCGACCAACGCTTGGCCTTGGCCGACGAAAGGCGTTCGTCGGCCAAGGCCATAATAGTCCGAACCCTAAAATAGTAGTCCGAACCCTAAAATAGTAGCCCGAATCCGAAAATAGTAGTCCAGATCCTAAAATAGTAGTCCGAACCCAAAATAGTTGTCCGAACCCTAAAATAATAGTCCGAACCCTAAGGGAATAGCCCGAAGCTGAAAATAGTGGTCCGATCCCTAAAATAATTGTCCGAATACTAAAATAGTAGTCCGAACCCTAAAGTAATAGTTCGAACCTAAAATAGAGCTGTAATCCGAAAATAGTAGCTCGAACCCTAAAATAGTTGTCCGAATCCTAAAATAGTAGTTTGAAACCCAAATAAGTAGTCCGAACCCTAAAATAGTAGTCCGAATACTAAAACAATAGCCCGAACCCTAAAATAAATAGTAGTCTGAACCCTAAAATAATACTCCGAACTCTAAAATAGTAGTCCGAATCTTAAAATAGTAGCCCTAACAAAAATTTAAATACTAGTCCGAACTCTGAAATAACAGTCCGAACCAGAAAATAGTAGTTCGAACTCTAGAATATTAGTTCGAACCAAAAAAAATAGTCGCCCGAACCCTAGAATAGTAGTTTGCGGCTTCGTTTAAGGCTTCGGAAATCCGAATCCTAAATTAGTAATCCGAACTAGAATAGAAAGGTCATGTTGAATAGATACCGTTGAACGAACCTATATTATGTATGTACTGTATATTCTTACTACTCTGGGTGGGTGGGCGTTATATCAAAGCTGTAAATAACACCCTTACTGTATTACTGCTCCATCCGGAGCTGCTGAACCTTAAACCCTAAACCCTAAAGCCCTAAACCCTAACCCTAAAGCCCCAAACCCTAAACCCTAAACCCTAAACCCCTAAAGCCCTAAAGCCCTAAGCTGCCTGTAGGTGTAGTATCGTCCACGCCAAACGCGGGGAACGAGGAGGCGCCACACCATATCCAGGCCACAGCTCCTTCCCAAAGACTTTGTCGGGTCTAAAGTTTAGGTTTTTTTTTTTGGGGGGGGGGGTTAAAGTTTAGGAGTTTTGGGTTTAGAGGTTTAAGTTTAGGGTTTAGAGGTTTAACCCCCAAAATAAGATAGGTAACTATTTAGGCCCCTATAGTATATAGTACCCTTATACTATCCCTTATCGTAACCCTTATGGACCCCTTTAAAGGAACCCTAGGAACCCTATTGCTTAGAGACAGCGCCAGAAACAACGTTGGAGCCTTCCGATATGAGACACCCGTAGCTTCGACCAACACCGGCCGCAAGGTTCAGTTAAAAACCCTAAACCCTAAACCCAAAACCCGAAACCCTAAACCCAAAACCCAAAACCCTAAACCCAAAACCCTAAACCCTATACCCCTGGGGTGTAGGGCTTAGGGTTTGGGTTTAGGAGTTTAGGGTGCTGGGGGATAGGGCGGAGGCTTTGGGTTTAGGAGTTTAGGGTTCAGGATTCAAGGCTGACTGCAGACTTCAGGGTTTATGTACCTTATAAGGCCAAGAACATCTCGGACACCGATCTTAGGTCACCAACATGCGAGTCCAACACCGACTCTGAATCTTAGACCTGGGTCCTGTGGCGGATACGGGTTTAGGGTATCCAGCAGAACCTTTAACTGATACAAACAGGAACATGTATATGTATATATATATATATACATGTATGTGATTGCTAGGGATACTATGGCTACCACTATTACTATCGGTATTTCTACTATTGCTATTACAAATGTCTCCAGTCGTCGTAGTCGTGCTCCCCCTCGGTTCCCCTCGTCGTCCTCGTATTCATCGTCTTCGTACTCGTATTCATGATAATTCCTGCTTGCATTATCGCTCTTATCGTTGTTGCTATTATCTCTCTCTCTCTCTCCATCATTAGCACTTTACATTTAGAGACGAAGTGCCGTCCACTTTCGAGCTTCCACTATCAATCTTACGCCGAGCATCATGCTGTGAACGGTGGGCTTCTGTCCCAGCTCGGGGCCCTCGTAAAGTAGCCTTTGCGGTTTCCAGAAGTAACGTGAGGTAAGGCTTAGAGTTTAGGGTTTAGGGTTTGCTACAGGTTTAGGGCTTGAAGGGTTTAGAGTTTAGAGTCTAGATTTTGATTGCTGTAGGGTTTTCGTTCCTGTGTATAGATGGAGTTTGAGATTGAGATTTTCAGGTTTCTACCATGATTCTTCCTGGTGTTCGGTGATGTGCACATACCTATAAGGGCTTTGGGTTTATGAGATAACTTAATTCAGGGTTTAGCTTATGGGCTTCAAAGATCGTCTACTTTACTACCCCCACATGGGAAGCTAAGCTAGATTTGAGATTGGGTTTGGGGGTTAGGCGCCGCAGCTAGATCCAGTCTCACACAGATATGGGCAGTTCTCTAAATTAGGGTCCCTTTTGAAAAAGGATAGCAATTTAGAGATCTACCCATATGTTCGGCACCGAGAGTCATATGGGCGAGAATTCAGGATGCTAGAGATGGGAATTGGGAGTTTCGGGGAAGGACTCCAGTTGGTATTCAGTTAGGCTTCTATAGTGAACCCTTGAAGCAGCTTTGAAAAGCCGAAGGCGTTAACCTAAAAAACCCAAAACCCAAAAATCTCTGAACCCGATAGATCCCGTTGAGGAGCCCTTTACAGGAACCCAAAGCCTTTAAGACACCCTTTAAAAGACCGAACCCTTTAAATTTTTTAGGAGCCCCTTACAAATGACAAAGGAACCTTTGAAGGAACCCTTACAGCACCCCTTAAAGACAGCCAAAAGGATCCCCGAAAAGGCACCGAGCCCAGAGACTCCAACATCATCCAATATCCCTTAATTAAGGAATATTCCTGAAATTATAGTAGGATCCCTAATCTGATTTAAGGAATATTCCTTTTTTAAGGGATATTGGAGTTGCTGGGGAACCCAAACCCTAAACCCTATAGATCCCTTAAAGGATCCCTTTAAAGGAACCCTAGGATATTTCAATCCCCGAGAGCCTCCACTACGTCCAAGGCGCGCTTCGACCAGTTGGGCAGTAGGAGCCCACAGGCTAAGCTCGAAGCCTCCGGTTTAGGGTTTAGGATTTAGGGTTGAGGGTTTAGGGTTAGGGTCCAAAGGACCCAATAGTTAGGGCCCCTTTAAAGGGTTCTATAAGGGTCCCTTTAAGGGTTCTTGAAGAGTTCTAGAAGGGTACTACAAGGGTCCAAAGGACCCAAGAATTAGGTACTCGGTTTTAGGATAGTAGATATGTAGGTTAGGGTTTTGGAGAGTACATGACTATTGGGTACTTGGACCCTTGGGCTTTGGGTTTGAATGAGGGCTCTGTTGGGGTTCCTTCTTTAAGGGTTTCTATAACGGTTCAGGGTTTTAGGTTTAAGGTTTGGAGGTTCGTACGGGTTTGGGATTTGTAGGTTTGGGCTTGCGGGGTGTAGGGTTTATAAGGTCTAAGGTTTGGGGCTTGTAGGGTTTCGGGTTTGGGGTTTAAGGTTTGTGGTTTGGGGGTTTTGGGGTTTCGGGTTTGGGGGTTTGGGTTTGTAGGGTTTGGGGTTTGTAGGGTTTAGGATTCAGGGTTTGAGGTTTGAGCTTTAGGGTTTAGAGTTGGAGGTCTGCAGTCTGGAGGGTTCTTTTAGCTGACTATGAGGGCGCAGCATGGAAGCCTTCGTCATGGGGACAGCAGCCAAGAGGGCCGTCGTAGCGGAAGCACCTGTGAGGTTTGGCTTTAGGGTTTAGGGTTCAGGGCGGGGCTTTGGGCTTAGGGTTTAGGGTTTAGGATTTGGGGTTTAAGAATGCTAGGACCCGCGCAAGGGTTCGTTAATAGACCCTCATGGTCCTGAATAGTGGGTACTTGGGGTATAATAGAGGGTAAGGGTAGTTGGGGTCTTGGCATAAGACTTCAATTTGGGGTTTGTGCTTCAGTCTGGGAAAGGCTTGGCATGCGATTTAGGGTTAACTGGGCTTTTAAGTAACCAGGGAGAAAAAAGTATAAACTCTTATTTCATAAGGGTTCCTTTAATAAAAAAAAAGTATTCAAGTATGGTACTCCAAAGCCCAGTTAATTAGGGCTTTAAGACTTGAGTTTGGGGTTTGGGATTCTGGGGCTTAGTTGGGGCCTAGGGTTTAGGACGGTTCAGGGGTGTCTTATACAGGCTCTATAACCCTGATTCCTGAAGCCAAACCTTCTAGCATCTAAGTCCTGAGCATAACCGTTTAAAACGCTGCACCCAAACACTGAAATACCATGACCTTCCACTGTAAACCTGCTATAATCCCATACCCTAAGCATAAAAGGAACATGCCTCATGAACCTGCTCCATACAACACGTACAGCTTCAATCTGTTTCCCGAACCCTCGCACCCGTGAACTTGAGACCCTTGAAGAAAAAGCCACACTGATTCCTACAAGAGCCCTATAAACCGTCATATAGCCTTAGACAGCCATTGTCAGTGCCTTGCCCTGGAAGAAGCCCAAACCCTCGGAGGGAGTTCTCACCCCTAAGGGTCCATGTACCCGAATAGTATATACTTTGGCCTTAAAAGTACTCCCTTTACAGGTACATTGGGCTCAAGCCTATACACTATTTGGCTACATGGACCCTTGAACCCTACCTAAACCCTAAACCCTAAACCCTACAGAATCCCAAAGGAACCCTTCAGGGAGCTTACTTGGGAGTTTCCGAAAATTTGGGGTGCCTTATTTTGGGGTCCTTATAATAAGGATCCTACTATTTAGGGTACTATATTAGGGCCCCCTATTTTCGGATTTTCCCACTTGGGTACATGGACCCTTGAACCCTACCTAAACCCTAAACCCTAAACCCTATAGAATCCCAAAGGAACCCTTCAGGGAGCTTACTTGGAAGTTTCCGAAAATTTGGGGTGCCTTATTTTGGGGTCCTTATAATAAGGATCCTACTATTTAGGGTACTATATTAGGGCCCCCTATTTTCGGATTTTCCCATTTGGGTACATGGAACCCTACCTAAACCCTAAACCCTAAACCCTAAACCCTACAGAATCCCAAAGGAACCCTTCAGGGAGCTTATTTGGGTACATGGACCCTTAGAGTTCTTCCCAGATACGCATCGAGCAGTCCTCCGAGTTGTACCCCCGTGCAGTCGACCGTGGAATCTCCTCGGAAGAATGCTCGGTAGGTTGTTTTTTTTTTAAGCTCCTTTTTAATGCCTGCCATTCCGAAGTCTGACTTTGTAGGGTTTAGGGCTTAGGGTTTAGGATTCAGCAGGGTTCAGGGTTTAGGGTTGCCCCTAAACCCTAAACTGTGTAGGGTTTCGGGTTTTCCTGAATCTCAACATAAAGCCCACACGCCCAACAGCTCTGAGTCCACAACCCAATTGTCCGGCAGACCTGGGAAACTCCTCAGTTGCCTTCCTAAACTGATTTTGGGGGTTTTTAGGGTGTAGGGTTTACCTGGGGCTCTAAGAACCTACCGTTGTAGGGGTTTTGAAGTAAGGGCTCATCTCTTACTATTTCGTGGGGTTTCGCGTTACAGGTAGGATTTAGAATTTGGAGGTTAGCGTCCAGGGTTTAGGGCTCAGGGTTTCGGATTTATGGTTCAGGGTTTAGGACTTAGGGACTAAGGTTTAGGGTTTTGGACTTAGGGTGTCGGGTTTCGGGATTCGGATTTAGGGTTCAGGTTGTAGAGTTTACGTCTTAAGGTTTAGGATGTGGGAGTTTCCGAAAATTGAGGGGGGGGACCTTTTTCTGGGGTCTTTACAATAAGGATCAGGATCCTGCTATTTAAGGTGCTATATTAGGGTCCCCTATTTTCGGAAACTCCCATGTAGGATTTAGGGTTCAGTGTTTAGGGTCTTGTAGAGCCTAGTACCGGGACCCTCCAAAAACCCTCATGTGGGGGTATACGGTACCTGATGGTAGGTGGTGAAGGTCTTATAGACGGTAGAGGAGGGTCTTCGTACAGTTGGTATGAAGTCGGAAAAATCCTACAAGGGAATAGGTTCTTCGGCTTGTAAGGATGTTAACCTTAAGCAAACGTAGAACCATAGCAACCATGATATCGTTACTGTTCATGATCCCTTGAGGTAGAAAAGAAGTTCTCAGAGTGCTGAAGTAACAGGAGATTAGAACAACGCCAGGATCCTAGGCCAAGCTTCGGTGCAGCCTTCACCCATGGGATTGTCGGAAAAGAAGGACCCCGACAAAAGGGATCGCTAATTTCGACAATGCCCAGTGTTAGTGATTTGTATCCACGAACAAGACCTTGTTGGGGCTCCATGTTTGTTTCCTTTCAGAAATCCTATGAAGCACGTGAAACTCTATAAAAGCAAACCCGATTCCCTGTGGGTTAACTCCTAAACCCTAATGTTCAGGCGGAAGAGCCATCATGCGCTGACACAGCCAGCTGCTGGCGGCAGAGTCTGTCCACAGCCTAAAGCAGTGATTGTGATTGAGATCTCCCTTAAAGCTTCCTTCAAAGGTGCTCGAAGAGTTCCTTTTAGTAGCGTAGCAGGGGTTTTCGGGCTTGTGGTTATAGAGCTTCAGTGCTAAGTTTACGGTGCTTTTGTCATCGTGGCCGGAGGGGACGTACTGTAACTTTTCTGGCAATCTACTTCTCCCCTGGAAGAGCACGAACAAGTTGGCCAGATAATGTAGGGGTAGTATTCCTTCGGGTTCCTTAAACTAATTATACGACAAGGTACCCCATCAGCCGACTGCATGAAGGCTCCTAGAGTTCCTACAGTATACCAACTATGGCAGACCAAAAGGAACCTGTTGAAGCAACCTGGACCGAAAGGGTCACTACAGACTACTATTATGGAGCTGCGATTGAAAAACCAAAAATGCAAGGTCGTGGACCAAGTCTAAGATGGACCCTCTGGGGAAGCCTGATGCACCTGAAGTCAGAACACTGAAGTACTTTGCCCCATCAAACTTAAAGAACATGGCAGAAGTGCTTATCGTGTATCCAATACAATAGGCTATCACTTGAAGTGCCATCTGCTGTAATTAAGGGGTCATGACATAATAGTCCGTGCTACGGGTAGCCTTCACACCGCACACCTGCAACCGGAATTATAACTTCGCAGCCAGCTTACTAAGCTTGCATACAGTTGGGAACCTTGATCGGAGCCGTTCAAGGCACAGGACAACCCAAACCCTAAACCCTAAACCCTAACCTGGAAAAAGCTGAAGTCGGCACTCAAAACGCTCTGCACCCGGCACCTGTAAACCTGATGCATAAAGTTCACCCCCCTGCGCACCGGTTCTCCCGAATTCCACCTAATGGATGACGACCCCATGATTAAATGCCCTTAACATCGTAGAAAAATCGTCAAATTCCAAAAGACCATCTTAGCAGGCCACACCACTCCAGATTGATCCCAAGCAGCTGCGGCAGGGACCGGAGGCAGCCGAAGGAGGCCGCAGCCCTGCAATCAGTGCTTCTAGACTAAGTTAAAAGTCCTTTGAATCTTAGAAGACCAACTACTCTTAGGTCCACAACAACCTCGAACAGTGCCAAAACCCTGATATGATTTCATCCTCGTGGCTGAAAGCTTTATACCACGATGCCTGAGCCTTGCTGCCAAATTATCGGGCTGGTTTCAGTTGGCTAACTCATCTTGGATGTCTTTCGAACAAGTTCGATGGGTTCCTTGAACTTTGTGGTACTTCGTAGGGGCGTAGTACAGGGCCTGAGAGATAAATTCTCGTATTGCCTTAACTAACACTACGGGAATTGATTGGTTGGGCCTGAAGGGTCATCAAAGACATTGTCCATCAGGAATGGGATGGAGGGCTGTCTCGACGAAAAACTAGGCCCACTCAATCTCAAGTCAGCACCTACATTGCCACTCAACCCAAAGCCCTGATTCCTGCAACCTGTATCGTTTATACCCGAATTATTCTGTTCTTTACATCCTGACCCTGCAACAAGTCATCGTAAATCGTTTGTCGCTGAGGTCTTCCTGTGCATGGTCTGGCCCGATTGAAATGTGTTTATGGATTGTAAACGGTGCTAGAGGCTCTCGTTGTGTTTTTCGGGGGCATGATAGGGCTGTATATGAATTTGTCCAGAGTCTTCTGGGGTTTTATGCTCTAGAGTTTGCCTCTGCGACGCACAAGTCCCTTGAAGGCCTGAAACCTACGTCTGCCCCAGCCGCATATCTTCGGACAATGCTTTCCCATTGCCGCTGAAACAAACCTTGAAAACCTTAAACCCCAGTCCGCCTTAAGATACGGATTCGCTTCGAACACCTTCCCTTCTTCGGCTGTCGGCGATGTCACCTGCGAATTCATTGGGGTTCACGAAACGAGAGGAAGAAGTTGTTCAACACACCCATAACGGAAGAGGAGGTGCTCACTGGCGAGTTGGGGAATTAGGAGATAACACAAACACAATGCCATTTACAAATGAAAAAAGGAGTTGCATGCATGAGTCTGTGCATATGCATCTCTATGTGTTTCATTGTGTATGTACTTGTAGCATGACTCTACGACTCTACGTCTATGTAATTGTATTCTGGCGTGTGTCTGTCAACTGTCATGTAACCCTAAGGGTCCATGTGCCCAAACAGTATATACTTTGGCCTTAAAATACTCCCCTTCTAGGTACATTGGGCCCAAAGTATATACTATTTGGGTACATGGACCCTTAGGGAAACGGCATGTAGATGAGAGGCATGGTGGCGCAGGGGATGATGAGTGTTACAGGGGTACATGGACCCTTAGGGTTATGCGACACTGCAACGGGCTTCACCACCCACGCCTGCAGGTCAAAGACATCATCGGCCTCAGGGCAGGGGATTTTCATAATGGTATTTAATTATAATGTAGGGGCCTAAATAATTACCAATACTATTCTGGGTGTTCCTTATTATAAATATAGCATAGTTATAAACGGCCCCAACACCCTATTCTAATTATTAAGGCCCCTACATTATGGTGTTCCTTCGAGGTACCTCTGCTGAGAGCTGTGCGATGTGGGACTAGTTCTCGACAGTGTTAGCTGCCTAGTTTGCACGAGTTTACCAGTTTCGGATTTTGCTATCGTTCTTAGTTCTTTGCTAAACGACTCCCTTTTGTCTAAGGAAGCTAGTACCCATAGGCCCCATAGTAGTTCCTGTCTGGGATTACCTTATAGGATTCTACATATGAACCCCAAAAGGGAACTACTATGGAGCCCATGGGTAGTAGTCTCCCTCCGACAAGAGCCAAGGGCACAAGATGGAGACTCATCCTTGGGGGTTCATGGGTAGTTATAAGTGGTTATAAGTCCCCTAATATAGGTTATAAGTAAAGTTACTCTACTTATAGCCCTACTTATAACTACCCATGAACCTCCAAGTTGACCTTTGGAACCCTGTAAAGAACTTCAAACACCAAGCTTCACCTAGACACTATAGAACCAGAAGCCCCAAACCCTGAATCCTAGGCCCCTCAAAGAGCCGTCAACAACCCTGACCAGCTGTACACATCCCTCCTTCTGAAACCCCGATAGAGCATTTTCATGCAACCCTGAAGAAGCCTACACAACTCATTAAGGAAACCTTCCGAAAACTATAGACTTCAGCCCTGCAAACCCCAATGCCTCGCAGAATCAAAACCCTGCACAACAGATACCTTGAGCCCTAGCCCCCGGGGAGCTCTCAAAACCTCCAGAACAACCCTAAGCCCTCAGGGTGCGAGTTTTTTTCAGCCTGAACCTCGAACCCTCAAGAGCTCTCAAAACCCCTAGAACAACCCTAAGCTCCCAGAGTTTAGGGTTTAAGCCCTAACCCTCGACCCTCGTTCTTTGGCCAAGGGTCGGCGCCCCCACGTGTCAGGCCACCAGAAAGGCTGCCTCGCAGCTGGAAGCCTGGAGTGTTTATGAGGGGGATTGTTTAAGGTTTAGGGTATCCGGGGGAGGGGTTTAGGGTTCAGGGTTTAGCGGTGTTTATACGGTGGGTTTCATAGGCATGGTTGAGGGTTATTTATGAATTCCTTAAAGGGTTAGGGCGGGGTTTGGGGGTTTAGTGGGGTTTAGTGTGTTCCTGTCGTTCTTTTGCTGGCTTTAAGGGGCTTAGCTTGTAGGGGCTTTGGGTGAAAGGGCTTAGCTTGGTCTTAGGTTGCCATATGACTGGTCTTATGGTTTCAGGCTTTGAGAGGTGAGGGGTTACGAGTTGCTTGGTTTCAGGTATTGCTGCCAGGGGATTTGGGGTTTATAGGTCCCCGCCCCCTGCTCTGCAAGTTGAGCTCGACCTCGACACGTCCTCTAAAGCCCTAGACCCTGCACCAGAAGTCCTCAACCCTTCGGCCCTTGACCATCATAAACCCTCCAGCCCGACCCCAAGCCCCGAAACACCTAAAGGTCCGAATCAAAACCCTGAAGGCCCTTTATAAGCCCTAAACTCTTAAACCCTTAAACCGAACGCCTGAGGCTCCCACGTGTCCCTAAAGCTTCAGTTACCTAAATAGTAGGTTACGAATGGCTTAGGGGTTTAGGGGTTTAGGGGTTTAGGGTTGAGGGTGTAGGGAGTTACTAAACATATATTATGTACGCCGGTAACCTACTATTAGATAACTGGAGCCCTAGGGTGTAATATTGCGGGCTTTGATTCTAGATGATTGCACTAGGGTGTTGGGCCTATTAAGCATGCAATTTGATCGGGGCTGGTCGGAATACCTTAAACTAACAAAAGCTAATTTTTCGTGGGCTCCCCATAAACTCTACAATAGGGTCTACAATTAGAACCTACACAAAGAGATTTTGCTAGTTCAAGGTAGGGCCAGGATAAAATGCAGGCACGATGCGTGTGGAAGACGGCAAGGATGCAGCACTTCGCCACCTGAGACCGCAGCTTCGAGCTTCGTTAAGGTCTTACAATCGGCCCAACCAACAGATTGAGGTTTTGGAGTACATCATGGCATGACTATGAGAGAGCTTAACGAGGATGTGATGATTGTTCCGACGCCTATGTTAGGGCGGTTTAGGGGTGGAGGCCTGGGGGCTCTAGTGGGTGAGGGATTTTACATTTAAAGCGAGATGTTGTGGTTCGCAAATTAGTCCTTTTCATGGGACGTTGGCGCTAGAGCACCAAAGCTTAGACCTTCAGGTGTACAAGGACTGGGGGTGCAGTCTGTTGGCCCGAACCCTAGAGTCTCCTAGGAGGATAGGAGTCGGAATGTATGGTTTAGCACTCTGCAAACGCAAATTGGGCCTGGTGCTTGCGTGTAGAGCCAAGAGCTCTAGACATGGATTTGCCGTGTCTTGCTTGGAGTGGTAGAGTGTCTGCTGATTAAGACTAATGATAGTGGTAAACACAATAGTAGCAACAACAATGATACCAATTCTGAGAAGAATAATGGTAATGATAACTATGATGGTAATGGCTGTAATACAAAGAACGATAAACATGTTTTGAATTTGATGTGAGACTCATGGTATGGGAATGAGGGACATAGCTCTGAGGTTTTCACGCGCGAAACCCAAACCTGGCTAGGATTCTATGCTCGGCTTGGGGGTTGGTTTTAGGGTTAAATAGGACTCTTATTCACCGCGCCACGAAGAACATGGACTTTCTGGTTTCCACGTGCCCCTTAGACCCAGAACAACAAGTTGTCCCTCAATAAGAAATTGCATTAACATTAAAAAAACAAAATCAAAACGGATTCGTGAGAGACGCAAGAGTTTATTTAGAGCTTCTACGGTTTTGTTCAACATAGCCGCGGCACAGGATCAGTGACGGCAGCACCTCGGCGTGCACGACAATGACAGACAACACAGTCGGTCTAGGGATTATAGGGTTTAGGGATGACCGCTATAGAGACATTCACAACCATCCCTTACTGGGACCTGGCATAGTGTTGGATTTGCAACTGAAGCTCTAAGCGAAGCTTCCCCGAGGCAAACAGGGACAACGAGAACAGTCTTGGGGACATTCCGGGCATCGTATGGCAATATCAGTATGTCATAATCACATGTTTCAGAGCCTCTTATGCGACTGGTATCGACTGGTACAGCTATACTGCGAAGGGCAATCTCTTAAACCCTCCCTGCGCACACAAGAAGCGTGTCATGGAAGTTAGGCTAATGTACCCAGAGGCTCCATAGTAGTTCCTTGTTGGGATTACCTTATAGAATTCTAATTATGAACCCCCAAAAGGAACTGCTATGGAGCCTAACGGGGTAGTTAGGCTCATAATGTAGGGGCCTTAATAATTAGAACAGGGTTTTGGGGTTCCTTATTAGTACCCCAAAACCTATTCTACTTACAAGGTCCCTTACTTTAAGAGCTTAACTGTCGTGATAATTATAGTAATAATATACCCCCCAAACCTATTCTAATAATTCGGGCCCCTACATTATGTAGTTGCTGTGTGTCAACCCTCGCGCCCGAGGCAAGCGCCCAGTGCGCCCGCGCGCCCAAGGAGTGGAAGTCGCCATCCATCAAAGAACTCGGATCCGGCTCCAGGGTGCCTTGGGGCTTTGCCTACCTTTGGTTAGTAGGGAATGGAAGAATGGTAGTAATAGTACTTATAATTGTACCCCATTCCTCCATTCCCTACTAACCAAAGGTAAGTTGAAAAAGGATCCGGGACTATAGGGTTACGGTTTTAGGGCCGGCTCCTGGGTTTAGGGTTTGGGGTTTAGGGATCAGGAATTACAGGGTTTAGGGTGAACTCTAAAATCTTTAGATCCAGCCTTGGGGCTTGAAAAAGGATCAGGGACTATAGGGTTACGGATTTAGGGCGTAGTGCTTGGGATCCGGCCTCAGGGTGCCTTGGGGCGTGAAGAGGATCAGGGATTGCAGGGTTTAGGGCTTAGGGTTAAAACTTTAAGGCCGTAGGGTTTAGTCTTTAGATTCCTTTAGATCCAGCCTGCCTTGCCTGGTGCTTTAGAAAGGGTCAGGGATTAGGGTTGGTAAGCCTTCAGGGTTAGTGTTGAGGGTGCCTCTTCTTCAAAGGCTTTATAAGGGATCTATGACGGTTCTAAAGGGTTCAGGGTTTGTGGCTCCAGCGTGCCTCGGCTTGCATGACTTGGGCTGGGTTATGGGTGTTGGGACTTGGGATGTCCGGCTTTTGGGCATGCGGACTGAACCTTGATTGATGCCTTTGGGCCCTTACGTGCCTAAGTACGTCGAGTCAAGTGGGGCAAGGGCAAGTGGAAGGCCTTCCGGTTGCGGTTGAAACCTTAGCGCTCCATGTACCCATATGGTCTAAACTTAGGCCTTAATGCGGTTCCTACATGGGTACTTTAATGTCATCCTCATCCTCTGGTATAAAGCGTAAGTTAATGCTCGAGGCTTCGAGGCGTCCTTACGTAGTCAATCGTAAATCCTAAAAAGTAGACCTCCAAGCCCGGGTGGCAAAGTGAGCCCAAAGTTTGTGCCCTAGATGTCTTTCCAGTGGCTGGGTCGATCGCCATGGCCCAGCCAGACCGCACCGGCGTTCAGGCAGGATCGAAGCCTAGATGCACACTTCGGCTGAAATGTTAATTAGGATTTATAGTTAAGGTTTAGACGGGTTTAGGGTTGAGGACGCAGAAAAAACATAGGAACACACCTACTTACCTACTTCGACTGAATGTCTAAAGGGCGGATGCGCTTTAGGAGGTCTTTGTCGGTATATCAGTTGAATCATGTGTAGGACCGCTATATCATGGCAGGAAAGCCACGGTCGGTTCATTCAAAATCTTTAAGCTGTAAGCTCCACCCCAACGATTTGTATAGGACCAGGGATCAGATACAGTTTGGGGACAAGGAGGTCGGAGGCTTTCGGGTTAAACATATGCAGACCAATGACAAGCTCACAGCATGTCCGAGGTGCCAGTTTAGGGTTTAGGGTGTTGGGTCCACGGTTGAAGCTTGTTCCAGCATGGGGTACCTTCTGAGCTTATGTGTTATCAGAGCAGCAAGCACGATGAACACCCAACACCTGGCGCTCTCTGTACTTCGTGAGGTATCTAGTTTTTGATTCTACATGAGGTTTCAGCGAAGGGTCGATCCGATTTAATGGGTTTTCACAAGAGGGACCCCTCAATTGGAATGTTCTAATATGAAAGCCTTAATAATGCTACAAGGGCTTTGGAATTGGAATATATGTTTTTACTAAACATGCGGGTACGGAACCCTAGGCGAATAGCATTACTGATCATTCAGGTTTCTATGATACATGAACACCATCATCTGCTGGAAATCGAGGATGTCCGTCAGGGTTTACAGGTTGAGCGTTCCGGATTGAGCAAAGCAACTGCTCCCATCCGAGTTCTGCTGTGCACTTCCTTGGTTGCGAATACGGTCGATGGGTTTAGTTTTGAGTTCAGACTTTCTGGTTGAAGGCTGCTCCACATATTAGTTAACCCTGGGAAACGCTCAACACGAACAGAACCCAAATCAGTCCAATAACGCCACCCTAAACCTAAAGATTAATTCGGTACAAACTTCAAGCCGCGGTACATCGGTTTGGCGGGATAAAGTTGAGTGCTACTGGTAAAACACATTACATACTGCTTCTGGTCACAGGTAGGATTGGTTTTGCACAAATAGCAGCAGCTTTAACGACAATCCCGAAACGCCACAGCCGGGTATCTTGTCGTCTCCGCGGTGGAAGATTAGTCCCAAGGCTAGACGACCATCCTTTTCCGCAATAGAGTCAAGGTCTAGGTCTGCAGGGTTTGGATCTCAAGGTGTATAGGGCTTAGCATTACAGGGTTTCTTGGGCTCAAAGTGCACAGCAAGTCTGTAGGGGTTGACATATGGTTCAGGCCTTAGCCGAAGATGGGGCGTGGTTTGTATTAGTTTGAGCGCGGAAGCGTAGCTGTGCACCACTTGGAAAATGACATAGACACCATACCTTTGTAATGCATCAACCTTTGAACCAAAGCCCTCCCATATTCCAATTTGACTTATTGAAATGAAGAAGCGACCCACTATGGCGAGCTTGGGGTACATAGAATGATGCGCGCACATTTCAACAACATGTTCAACAAAAACCGCATGACAAACCGGAACTGCGATTGTAGTATGCTCCTGCTCATGGACTGTTTTTGTTTCGTGAGGCTGTTTAGATCAACAGGTGTACGAGTATTCGCAGGCGACAACCGTTGGACCTGACAACACGTCAGCGTGATGGCTTTGGGACATGGTATTGCAGAGACTTTCTGAGCTTGTGGGCATCATCTGTCGACTCTCAATGAACAGGGCCCTGTTCGACTGACCGAAAACCGCCAGGTCTCTCGGAACAGATTTGCCAAGCGTGCTCACACTCGACGAACATGCCCTCTTTCGTCTTTGGTCTGGAAATGGGAAAACAAGGGCAAAATGTTGAGGGTCTTGGGCTGTATGTTGCGGCTTGTCGCCGAACTGCTGAATCGGCCATTGACGAGCAAAGTCAAGGCCGCTGACGGTACAAGCGGCGTGACACGCTCCTAGGCCCAAGCATCCGTCGTGTACGATTGCTAGGAGGTCGGTGAGACCACCGTATTCTGCGCACAAAACGGAACTACAGGGCTTTTTCTCTCAATGCTGCAAGTTAGGTACGTTTAGTGTGTCCGTAATTATGGCAAGAACCATTCAGAAGACAGACAGTGACAAAAGGCGGCGATAAGGGAAAAGACCCAGCCTTGCATACCGCCTAGCTTTAGAGCGCAGGAAATCGTGTAGTGGCCCGTTCATCATGACACGCTCGAATCCTTTGGCCATAGCCCGACAGCTCCAAAACGAAGACCCTGAACCTCTAAATCATGCGAAATCTAGAAAGAACCTAGGACACAAAACATCACAAAGGCTTCATAGTTGCATACAGAAATCATAATCAGGACTCCTAGATATGTAGGTTTCTTGGGGCTCGGTAAAGTAGGCGCCTTGATAATTAGAATAGGGTTTGGGGGCCCATTATACTTCTGATTATAACAAGGAACCCCCAAAATATTCTAGGTAATGAGCCCGCCCCCTATATCAAGCTACCCTTGTAGTACCCTTTTACACGCCTTATAGAAGCCCTTATAGATCCCTTTAAAGAACCCTAAAAAGGGACCCGTCCTTGAACCTGCAAGATTCGCATCGAGGCTGCAAGGCACCGGCTAGTTCGCCAGGAAGGAAAACGAAGAAAAAAGGTAATGTAGGGGCCTTACCTGGACCCCAAAAGTATATAGAATAATAGTCTTTTGCAGGTATTGGGCCATTATTTTACCTACTTGTGGGGGTTTAGGTAATTAATACTTAGAATAGGGTTTTGGGCTCCTTTATAGTATTGTTATAAAAAAGGAACCCGCAGAAATGTTTTAGGTAATCATTTAGGTTTCTATAGTAGGTTGCGAGAGGTTGCTCTTATAAGGCCTGTTACCAGGGATACTATGATGAATGTGTTTAGAAGGGGCACTGGGGAGCGGGGTCTAGTTTTGGAGGGCTACAAGTTTGTCAGGTTTAAGGTTTAATTAAGGTTTTAGGGTTTAGGCGTAGTCCTACTATTTGCAGGCGGCCCCCAAATCGTTTAATGCTTGGCTTTACACTCGGACCCTGCAAAAAGGTGGTCCAACTAGACTGGAAAATACCCTAAAATACCCTAAGTTACTGTTCGGAGCCCATGTGTTGGACACTCTCGGAGGGAACGAAAAAACAGTCCTGTTCTTTCGCTCCCTTCTCAACCCTTTCAGGTATCAACAACCCCAGGCACCACAAACACGAAGAACATACCAACCTCTGGCCAAGTAAAACCCAAACGGGGATCCCATGTGCTACTTCAAAGACTTCAAGACCACTTGCAAGCCTCGGAACCAATACCAGTGCTAAGCCCCGAACTCGCCACGTGGATCCCACCTGAACCCCACATAGACTACGCACAGTAGAAGCCCAAAAGTTGGAAACCCAATAGCCTCAATCCTTAAGAGTAATGTATAGGGAATCCCAGCACTATTTGGCCTTAATCCGGTTTCCAACTTTATGGGTTTACTGTATATAACCCAACCCGGACCCTCTTAACCCAACCCGGAGCCTGTTAACTCGAAACCCTAAACCCCTAAACCCCTAAACCAAAACCCTAAACCCGAGACCCCGAAACCCCTAAACCCCCCAACCCAGACCCTCTTAACCCAAAGCCCTAAGCCTAAGGTGGACGGCTTTCGAAGGCCATGGGTTTACTGTAACCTTTGAAGAACTTGTATAAGGCAATCATGGCAAGGAGCCCTGACAGTCGACAGTTCTGTCAGGCGCCAGAACAAGCTTGAACCCTAAACCCCGGAAAACCCTAAACACCCTAAAACCCCTATACTGTTTAGGGTTTAGGGTTTACTCTAAATCCTGAAACTAGGAAATCCTTAATACCACCCTATAAGACCTACGATCTCAGCCCTGCGGGCTGAGAATCTGCTTAGACATTGGGCAGTGGCCACTATTACCGGATGAGGGTTTTCAGGGCTTAGGGTTTACCTTATCCTCAATAGTTAACCTAGCTTGTTAAGGATCAACTTATATCAAAAAACCATACCAAACAAACCATGTAAATAAAGTAGGTTTTAGAGGTGGGGGTAGGGTTCAGGGTTTCCATATCTAGTCGGTTACTCTTTCTGGACCCTGTCTATTGAAGGCCGAAGACGTTTAGCCTCTATAGACTCAACCCCGACCCCTCTGCCTTTTCAAAGTAACTTGACGCTTTATGGCTGACCTCCCGTAGCGGGAGAACCCGCACCAAATCTTCAAACCTGCAAACGAAGGTATATGCATTCCCAGAAACACTGAAGGCGGACAGCCAATGACAAGCTGTGCATCTCCCAATCGACACCACGACTGTCTTACAAGCCATGCAGAGAACCAAAGGCAGGATACTGCTGATGGACAAAATCCTGCATGACCCATAATAAGGAATATACCATAATTCCCATAGTTTAGGGTCCTTAGGGTCATGCAGGATTTTGTCCATCAGCCGTATCATCCCTGGGGCTTCAGGTACCTGAACAATGGGTTACCTTACCAGGTTACATGTTGTGGGGTTCAGGGTTTAGGGTTTAGGGTTATGAATGATCACCTAACAGTTTGTTATCCGAGTAACCGGTGCCCTGGGGGCATCATGTTATTAGCCAGCTAGTCGGTACCCTGAACCCTGAACCCTAAACCCTGAACCCTAAACGGTAAAGCAGCTTCTTCTTCGAAAAGTTGACGAAGTCAACTTTACCAACAACGGTTCTTAGCAAGCACTCCAAAAGGTCCAAGTGCCCAAGTCTAAGAGCTGCAGAAATATAGGGGCCTTAATAATTGCTTATACTATGTTGGGGGTTCCTTATTATAATTATAGTAGGCCACAAAACCCTATTCTAATTATTGAGGCCCCTATATTACCAACGCCCCTGAAGGCTGAAGTACATGCAGCTACCATACTATGCAGTTATGCACTCATCAATCATCCGCGTTGTGCCCACACGACTTCACCTTTAGGTGCTTTGGCCGGCCAATGCACAATTTGTTTAAGTGCGTGACCCTTCACTAGCGCATCGGAAATACGATCATATTTATGGCGTAGGGTTCTGAGACAGACCTTCCAAACCCACCGTCCTCGTCGGCGTCGCACAGCGGCACCTGGAAATTTCTTAGAAACGAACTCCTTTTCACGCTACCAGTAAGCCTCATGACAGGAATCCTTGAATGAAGGATCCTTCAATGGAGATCTGGAACACGGGCACGAACATGCAGATCCCAATAGAACCTAAAACCTTAAAGCCGAAACGCTTAACCAAGGTTCTCCAGTAGCCCCGTAATATTAGTAAGGGTACCCTTCTTCGTACTATCTGATTTTATAAGGAAACCCCAAAAAAAGCCAAAAGGGCACTACTGAGGAACCTAGACCCCCCCCCCAACTACCCTTTATAGTAGTCCCTAACTACCTCTTAATGAGAAATACTAGAGCCCTTTAAATGGTACTTGGGGGGTCCTGGTAAACCCGAAACCCTAACTGCTCCTTTTTCTAGGGTGCGGCAGTGATTGACACCATTACTTGGATGGACAATGGGTGGAGCCATTGGAGAGTGGTCAAATTCAGCCCCCAGGGCTGAGCCATGCCATTGGGCCACCATTCTCAAGAGATTTAAAAAAAACCCGAAACCCGACGATAAAAGCCTTCGGTGGGCATTTCCTTTGGCGCCCCCTAGCCCCCCCTCAGCCCCCCCTGGCCCCTAGCCGCCCCTGCCCCTCACCCCCTCTGGCCCCCCTGGCTCCAGGGCGGTCGAGGGGGGA
>BGNK01004274.1:0-21419 GCA_003297005.1 Symbiodinium sp. clade A Y106
CCGCCTGAGCCTAGTGGTCCTCCGCCCACCTCGCTTGTGGTTGATTCTCGGGGGAACCCGATTGACTCATCACAGCCTCGCAAGCCGTATTTCACGCGGCATGATGCGTTGCTGTGGGCGAGAGTCAAGGCCAGCCGTGATCCCAGAGTCCCTCGGGGTATGGAGGACAGGGCCATCCCTAAGTACGGTGACCTCAATGATTTCCATATCCTCCCGCCTGAGCACGTGGGCTACTTTCTGTCGGGATGGAAGGAGACGAGTCATGGCATCCGACTCTACTGACTGCCGCGTTTTGTGCATGTCAGTAGCTGTCTTTGTTAGTTTGTACAGTTATGGTTCAGCGTTGTCTTTTCTTTTCTCCACCCGGACGGGTTGGACTTGTAAGAGCAGTTTATCTGTTCCTCGTCCAGCCATATCACCTCCCTGACGGGACGGCCTGGTAAGGGGCTGACCAGATGGGATGTTTTACGTCCTATACGTGTGAGATCTTGGTTAAGAGCTGTATTTCGCCTTAGGCGCAAATGTTCAGTCATGTCTTGATTTAATTCGCAACATATTGGTAGTCGATAGTACTTCTACTTCCGCCTCTCCTCGCTACCCTAAGAGGCGCGGGGGGTGTTTTGATTGTACTTGTATTTTGTACTATCATCTTACCTTGTNAATTCGCAACATATTGGTAGTCGATAGTACTTCTACTTCCGCCTCTCCTCGCTACCCTAAGAGGCGCGGGGGGTGTTTTGATTGTACTTGTATTTTGTACTATCATCTTACCTTGTTGCATGGCTCAAGCAAAAAGTGCAGTGCTATTCGTGCGTTTCTGCACGATCTATAAAACCTCAACTCTAAACCCTAAAGCTTAAACCCTAAACCCTAAACCCCTAAACCCTAAACCCTAAACCCTAAAGCCTAAAGCCTAAACCCTAAACTAAACCCCAAACCCTCCAGTCCGGAAGGTGCGACCCCACTTGCCACCTTCAAGTGAGAACATCACAGGATTTCGGCCACACTGCTTCGATCCCGGGGTCTGCAAGGAGGAAGAGTTTGCTTTTTGGGTTTAGGTGCCAGACATCATCAGTCTTGAGAGCCTTGTGAAAATAGCCAGTATCCTCGTCATCGCGGCCGTCGTCGTCGTCGTCAGCTTTTGCAATCGTAGAAGTATTGCATGGTTGTGGTCGTCGCGGTGGTCCTGATAGTTTTGATCACTCCCGAAGCCAGGAGGCCTCACGCAAGGCAAAGAGCAAACGCCGGCCGTATGCTGTAGAAGCTGAGGGCCACGAGAAGCGTGAAAGCAACAAAGCCCAATCAACAACGCCTTCAAGCCCCCAAGCCTTTGTCATGCATAGCTATATAACATCGCAAACCAGTTACTGTTGAACCTCGAGCGTCATTCTAAACCCTCACACCTATGCCGAACACGCTAGACCGTCTTCGCTGAACATCCTAGACCCCAGAAGCCTATAGTCGCCTTAAATCCTACAGTCCTAGAACCCAAAAACCCCTGGCACCTGGTTGACTCCAGCCTTTTCCCAGAGCTCTCCCGTCGCTTCATGGCGAATGGCCAAAGCTCGGCGGAAGGGCTGCTGCGGTAGGGGCCCCAAAGTGTTTTTTTTGGGGGGGTTTGATGCGTTCAGAGTTTGGGCAGATGGCTGGGCCCGTGTTGAAGATCTTCGAAACTGTATCAGAATCAGGAAAGCAGCGCCTTCACCGCTTATGCTGTTTTCGGTGCACAATAGTCACAATAAGTGGGGTCGTTAGCAGTGCATGAGGATGATCATTTAGTGGAAGCCTTGACGTTGACTAGGATAAAGGTGATGGCAGGTAGTAATGATGACTCCCAGATGATGTTGATTTCTCATTTCTCAGTACCACTCTGGACTATTGTTGTGGCGGTCCTTCCTATCACTTCAAGTCTACTTTGGGGCTTCAGATTGCATGTGAGTGTGAGAGAGGTTGGGAAGTTTCGGGAATTGCGGAACCCAGATCCTTATCATAAGCCCCTCTAAGTTACATCTAAACAAGGTAGTCCTCAGTCTTCTGAAACTCCCCCTAACTCTACCCGTAAGTTACAAAGAGCATCCAACTGGGGTTTGGGGTGTTGCTCGATGTTCAGGTCTGCGGGGGTTGACTGAGGTTACTTGGAGGTTCATGGGTAGTTATAATATAAGTAGTAAAGAAGCTGATTCAAGCATGTATAAACTCGCATGAATGTTCTGCCCACCTGCCCCCCGCCCTGACATCCACAAGGGAGGATGCAGGGTAGGGGGACAACGCACCGGGGCAACCGNTGATTCAAGCATGTATAAACTCGCATGAATGTTCTGCCCACCTGCCCCCCGCCCTGACATCCACAAGGGAGGATGCAGGGTAGGGGGACAACGCACCGGGGCAACCGGCTCTTAAGGGCCACAGCTTGGCTCGGCCTGCCATCCGGCAGGCGGCCTGCCATCCGGCAAGAGGCTGGGCGCTCTTCACAAGCTGTCCATCCCTTCCGAGAGACGAGCATCTGTGGCAACGCATGCTGTAGCTTTGCTTGTGCCGTGTTAACACCGTGTTACTGCTCCCCCTTGTCCCCGGCAGTGGGCCGGCTACGCAAACTCTACCCAGAGATTCACCTTCCACCACGGCGTTAACCAATGCTTCCGGCATCATCCCAAGCAGAGCGCGCCCGTACACGACACCGCACCAAGGACCTACGTGCCTGAAGACGATTTCTGCCTCTCGGCTACCTCATCTTCCTCCGCCAGGGCAGCCTTCNCTTCCGGCATCATCCCAAGCAGAGCGCGCCCGTACACGACACCGCACCAAGGACCTACGTGCCTGAAGACGATTTCTGCCTCTCGGCTACCTCATCTTCCTCCGCCAGGGCAGCCTTCCTTGCAACCAATGTTCCACGTCTCCTGGATGATGGTGCCGTCAATGGTTTACTCGCCACTGCAGCCCCCCTCCATCGACCAAGTCCATAGCGGCAGCATTGTAATTGTGGTGGCGTGCTGGTCTGACAAAGTCCTCCAAGCAGTAGGATGCACCATGATTCGGCGTAGCAGAGACGCATGTCTGCAGTGCATAGCTTTTTCGCACGCACGTTCGTGCTTGGGCCATTGGGCATCATAACCTAAAGAAGCTGATTCAAGCGTGTATAAACTCGCATGAATGTTCTGCCCACCTACCCCCCGCCCTGACATCCACAAGGGAGGATGCCGGGTAGGGGGACAACGCACCGGGGCAACCGGCTCTTAAGGGCTACAGCTTGGCTTCAGCAAGTAGAGTTATAAGTCCCCTAACATCGGTTGTAAGTATCGTTACCCTACTTGACAACACCCCACTTATAACTTACAACCACCATGGACCTCCAAGTAGGCTAAACTGGCTAAACGCCTCAACGCTGCCAGCCCTAACTAAGCCCTCGACTCCAAAGCTTAGAAGCCCAAGCTCCGCCTTAATAAGTAGAGTAGGGGTTTTGCAGTATATTTTAGTATAGTTGTAAAAGGAACCCGTTGTGGGGTATATTATACTATAGTTATGACAAAGCCCTAAAACAGTATAGGTAATTATTTAGGCCCCTATTTGACGCGTCTAGTCCTGCAGGTTGGGCATGTAAGCATTCGGGATGCAGCATTCAGGGCTTTGGGCTACGAGGTGCTAGGGCGGTTGCGTTGGCAGAATGTTCTGCCATTTGGGATTCCCACAAAAACCACCAGGAACAGCCTCAAATCCTAAACCCAACGCCCAAGGCCTTAACCCTAAACCCCCCATGCGAAACCTTAAAACCTGAGGCCTCAACTGCCTGAGCTTGAAACCCTGAACCCCAAGCCCCTCGCCCTCCCGCCATAGCTGCCGCCGTGACAGGTTGCGGCTACGTGCAGACCATCGTTTGTTGCGTCGCAGCCCGAGTCTGCCACCGTGTCATCAAGAAGCGTGCACAAACCAGAGCCGGAAACTTCCGAAGCTCATGCATCGAGCTGTATAACCCTACCTTGACCCCAAATAACTTACCTTTTTATGGACTCATATAAGGAAATCATAATAAGGAGCCCAAAAAATGTAGGTTCCTTAGAGCCCAGGTCTACCCTGCACCCTAAATCTTAAACCAAACCCCTCAACCTTGGACCTTGAAACCAAACCCTTGAGAAACCCCCGTACGTAAGATTGTATCTAAGCTGTACAGGCTATACACTGCACCAAGCTCGTTCTCATATTTGGAAGTCACGTACTTCATTCAAGAAGTAATGCTGCCCAAACTAAACAGGGCTTGCACTACTGAAGATATCATCCTTAAGTACGGCCTAAGCCCTAAACCCTATAAGCCCCAACCCATTAAACCCATCTCAACCCGAATCGTGGGCTCGGGTCCAGGTTTCACAGGTGTGCGGGGGGTAGATCGTCATCTCGTTCGGCGGGACTTTCAGCGATCCAAACTCAGTACTTTAGATCAATGCCTTCTGTACAAGCAAGATTCGGGGTCAACCAGCGGCTTTCCTGAATTCACTGATTTGTAGTCCCTCAACCCTAAACCCTAAAAGTCTTCGATCAAGTCTCCCAAACCACGAGAACTTAGACTCAGCTGTGTGGACATGGAAGCTCAATCGCGGATCGCTGTGCTCTTGAAAAGTGGACTGTATTCAGTAAGGCCAGTACAAAGCACCTTGGGAGTTTGGCTGTGGCAGAACCTAAACCACTAGACCGTAGTTCTGAACCCTAAGCCCCAAACCACAGTGGCTGAGTGTCCAGATGTGACAAGATGACGTGCTTCTTAGCTAGTGGCAGTGGGCTCTTTAAGCTTGTTTTGTCATCATGCGAGGTAGGTGGGGCTTGCCAGAGGTGGTTGAACATGGCGATATGTAAGGCAAAGTTCGTGGCTGTTCACTTCAACAGCGAGCCACTTTCTCAAACCGCGCCTGTCCATGACGTCATGACGTTTCATCTTCTCACGTTTACGACGGCACGGTTGAGTGCAAGTCCAGGATATTTTTGTGGGAAAAGAGAGCGGACTCCTTACCTTTTCATTGTTCCAACTGCGCGGGCTCTGCTGTAAACTAAACTAGTGGAGTCTCATTAAGGACTTAAGTTCAGTTACCATATAGGGAGTCATAGTAAACATGGTGACTTCTTTCATGGTAACTTATAAAATGAAGATCCACACTACGGTCTCTGTTTCATGGGCTTTCCAAGCACATGTGTTTCGCAGCTTCGAAAGGGAAAGCCATTGCTCTGAGATCAGCGTTACAACCTGGGGCCAGGGCCTGGGCCGTAAAAACCCTAAACGCATCGGATCACACATTTTGGGGCCCGAGGCAAGAACCCAAAGCCTAAACCCCGAGGAGGGGGATCCAAACCCCAAAGCCTAAAGCCCGGATTGAGATGCTTTTCGCTCAAAAATCGACCCACGTAGACCCTATGCCCTGAAGCGTACCGAACATGAACATGCTTTATCCGCGCTAAAGCATAAACCTTATAAGGGTTGTCGACGTTGAGCCCCCGGAAATGAAAAGCTGCGCAAGGCTTTACACAGATTTTATTTCTATTGGTGTAGGGTAGGTTTAACGACTTATTTGGGGTTTAGGGTTCAGGATTTTGTTTTCACCGGCTTGTGGGTGTAGGATTTGGTTCGTGTTTAGGGTTAGGGTGGTAGGGTCTAATCGTAGATCCGGCGCCGATATTAGGGCATGCGATCGAATGAAGGCTGGTAAGCATTCTGCATACCATACTTGTTGTAAGCTGCGCAAGATTCAAGTCAGGTTGTCATCGAGGCATACCCTAGATCCTAAACTCTCAGCCCTGTTCGGTAGCACTTTGTCCCTTTCTCAGGTTCTGCTGGTAGCATTCCTGGTCGGGGGGCTTGGATGACATCCACAGCGTCCTGGTATAGAGGTCGGAATCGGTTATTAGATTAGTCATAATACTTACTGGAGCGCGAGCATCAGCCGCAGAACCTAGGGGTTTAGGGTTTGGGGTTTAGGGTCAGGAGAACTATCCTGTTCTTCATTCGTTTCTGCGGTATTGAAGAAGCAATTCTGTCTCAGCAATAGCATAAAGCTGGGTATGCAGAAGGCCCTCGCTGTATGTTTGGGCCCGATGCCCCAAGCAAGCCCCGCTGACGCGACTCCAGGGGATGTTTCCTGGAAGGGCTGTGATCTGTTCTTGTGAGGAAAGGACTGATAACCACATTCAATCTTCGGGGGGAGGTGATTGCAGTGTCGGTGGCTGTGATGATGGTGATATTGATGTTGCTGATGACACTGTCGACAATGACGGCCATGGTCATTTTGAAGAAGAAGAAGAAGCTGCAAGAGCCCTTTGAAGCATGCCACCGGGTAGCATTGCGGCCAACGGCATCGCGCTGGGCAGATTATGATGACGATGCAGAAGAAGGTGAGGATGATGACGAGGATGAAGATGATGATGAGGATGATGAGGATGATGATGGTGATGAGGATGATGAAGGTGAGATGAGGATGATGATGGTGATGATGATGGTGATGATGAGGATGATGATGATGATGACGATGATAATCGTGATTCTGGTGATGGTGTCACGGTGATGATGACGTTGACGCCACCGAAATGCTGCAGCAGCTGTGGTGTGTTCATCTGTGGTCGTCATAGTGTCGCCAATCAGCTGTAAACGAGCCCCCACCTTCGGGACAGATGCCTGGCACCCATCATTCAGGCCTTGGCTGGGAATGTGTACATCCTCCGGCCGTCGCTTCCATCACCAGACGGAGGCACATTCCTAAAGCCTGGCACCCGAAGCAGCTCTGTAGCTCCTCAACCTGCATCCTTTCACCTTTTCAGCAACAACCCAAACCCGAACATCCCGAAACCCTCAACCCTGGAAGTGAAGCACTCGTTTGGACTTGGAAAGCTTCAAGACTTTAAGAAGCAGCGTTGCATCCTCAGGATGGGTTAAGCTCAGACTACACATATCTTCTGACGACACGCTTGAGAAAGAACGTCCTCAGCCCCACACTGCAACACCTCATCGAGGAGCACAAATTCAGGGATTGGACCTGGGTCTTCAATTCTCAACTCTCAAACCCTATTGACGAGCCGAGGAGGCTTCAGTTTCCCTCTGAGCCAGACTTGTCTCACTGTGGCGCCCATCTGCCAAGTCTAAGGTCCCCGACAGGGCTACTCAGTGTAGAGGTCTGGCAAACGAGATTCCCAAGAGATGAAAAAGTTATAGCATGCCCCAAAATCCTATTCTGACGGTGTAAGGCCCTGTGTTAAACCCGCAGCCGGAGCATCTTCAACCCTGCAGTACACGCTCCTCCGGCACCGCCGGAAGATGTCCAAAGGATCAGCTGCAACCTAAGCGCCGCAAGTTTCTGCACCCTCAACCTGCCGCCGAACTCTTCAGCCCTAACCCCTCAACCTAAAAACCCTGAGTCCCAAACCCTCTAGTTTTCAGACGTAGGAGCGACAGAGCTATCGGGGCTTAGGAGGTTGAGTTTAGGGTCTACTTCAAGGCGGAGGTCAAGGGATCGGAACGATGGGAACCTTCCGCAGGTTCAGGGTTTAGGGTTTATATCCTTCCGAAATGCACGAAAAATCTTGGCTTGTTCTTCGGCCACCAAACAGGTCCTGTTCTGCCTGCTGCAGCGGAGGTTCACGAGGATCTTCGCATGACGTCAGGAAAACAGAGCTTTTACTTGATATAGCTCGACACCTTCGGCCCACAGACAGTTTGTGGTATCCCCTTATAGGGGACCCTAATCTAGTACCCTAAATAGTAGGATCCTTATTATAAGGACCCCACCCCCAAAAAAAATAAGGTACCCCAAATTCTCGGAAACTCCCATGGAGACTTAGCAGCAGACACAGTGGCTTAGGCTTGCCAGCGTATGTAGAGGGCCCTAATTTGAAGCAGCCTCCACGTGTGGAAGAAACAAGCCTATCGACCCTAAACCCCCTCACCCTAAACAGCTAGGTTACTGAGTAGTACCCTTTTGCCCTTTTAGTTTGGGGTTTCCTGATTAAAACTGAATATTAGGAAAAAGGGTACCCTTATTATAAAGGGGCTACTCAGGAACCTAGACAGCAACACCAACATCCCCAAGCCCAGCAACCCGGGACTTCTATATCCCCTAAATCGTTTAGCCCTGAACCCTAGATCCTAAGACCCTAAAACCCTAAAACCCTGGAACCCTAGATCCTAAAACCCTAAATCCCAAAACCCTAAACGCTAGATCCTAAGAGCCTAAATCCCTAAACCCTAGATCCCCTAAACGCTCCGGCGAAGACAGAGAGGAGCCCGCCTCTCAGACAGAGAGCGATGCCGCACCGGGGAAACCCGAGGCCCCACGGAAGGCAGCGACGGCTGCAGGGTTCGCGGTTTCGGGGGTTATGGAAGGCTTCCATCAGGGCTCTACAAGGGATTTATGGAAGGGTTCCATAAGGGTTCGATAGGGGATTTAGGGAAGGGTTCTATAAGGGCTCTACAAGGGATTTACGGAAGGGTTCCATAAGGGTTCGATAAGGGATTTATAGAAGGTTCCATAAGGGGTCGATAAGGGATTTATGGAAGGGTTCTATAAGGGTAGTAAAAGGGATTTATTGAAGGGTTCTGTAAGAGTAAAAGGGATTTATGGAGGGTTCTGTAAGAGTCAAAAGGGATGTACAAGGGAGGCAGAAGGGTTCAGAAAGGCTTCAACAAGGATCAAAAAAAGTACCAGACGGGATCAACACGGGTTCTATTACCGGTCGGTCGGGTTCATGATTCTGTAAGGGTTCTACAAGGGTCCTGTAATGGTTCTATAAGGGGTCTCTAAATCTACAAGGGATCTATCAGAGTTGTATCAGGGATGTATAAGCTGATCTGTAGCAAGGTTTGTTTAAAGGTTGTTCTACAGGTCTTGCTGGGTGCAGGACCCTTATGCCTAGACTTCCTCGTCAGCGGATCCTTTCTTACAGCTGAGTAACTACCAGAGCACCTCGACTTGCCTAAATACCGCAGAGACGATCCCTTTTGCCTTTAAGGAGGGTTTCCTCGGTATATAAGGCCTATTAGAATCCCCGAAAAGGACAAATCCTGTACATCCTTACCTACTGCCCAGGGTCCATAGTCGGGTCTCGCAGTTTCTGAATGTCCCAAATCCAAGAGCAGTCCAACTCGACCGGAATCATCTCCTAACTTCTTGAACCCTGAGACTGAGCAAACTACCCAGAAACCAATAGACCTTGAGCCGTATACTTTCTAAGCTGACGAGCCGTGAAGGAGCGCGAACGAACCCTGAACCCTAACCCCATGCCCAAGCAAAAGGAGGGCGAATCCGAGGCACACGTCGAGGAGGTTTCGCTATTCTGTCTCAGCGGGCGTTTGATTTCTCCACTCGTGGCACAGCAGTTTTGCCGGTACCGGTAGTCATAGTGATACAAAAAGTGAGGAACAAGACAAGAATAAGCGCAAAGACAGGTCATGCCAATGTCGGTACCTATGCCAAAGAAGTGACATTGATAATGGTAGTGTCGCTCAGAAACATCGTCATCATCATCATCATCATCATACCCGTAGGAGTAGTTAAGTTGCCTTCGCATCGTTAGCGCATGCGATGGTAAGATACGTACTCAGTAAATCCCCCGTAGTGACACTGTAGTAAATGGGTCGTAGGCGAAGCAACCGTGCAAAACCCTCACAAAAGCCTTCTAAAGCAGCGTTACAAAAACCCTCAATTCTCGGCATCACAGTAGGAGACCCCGAGAAGCAGAGCCCAAGGCTTCGGAACAAGCCGTTTATTTTCTCGGAAGGTTTTTGCTTCTGACCAGACCCAAAGGTTTGTGTTCTCCGCAACACAGAATATCGAAGCCTACGTAATTAGTTAGTACCTTAACCCTGAATAACCTACCTTTTTAGGGTTCCTTCTTATGATTTCCGTATATGACCTTAAAAGGGTAGGTTCTTCGGGCTTAAGGTAAGGCTATTCCTTGGGGTTGCCGACTACAGGTATTCGTTGTACAGCGTACCCCCAAACCCAAGATCCCTGTAGTAAGGGTTTAGATTAGGGTTTAGGGTTTAGGGGTAGTATCTATGAATGTACACTCGGCAGGCGCTGGAAGAGCAACCATGCGCTTCTGGAAGCTTCGGTAGGGTTGAGGATCCCTCTGACAAGGGTCTCTTAGTTGGGATTACCCCACAAAGCTTGTAGCTTTTGGTCAGCTACCCCACTACCCGGCCAAACTCGAAACCGTATCCCACAAGCCCCAACCCCCTTCACTTCAACCCCGGGGCGAGATCGCAAGTTGAGTACCCCAAACCCTGAGCAAAAATTCCGATGAAGCCCGGAAACCCAGTCATAGGGATGCCACACGGGTTTCGGGGATTAGGGCTTGGGGGGTTAGGTTTAGGCCCGAAGTGCTCATGACAAGATTCTGCAGCTTTGAACCAGACTACGCTTTACCCTTGTGCCATAGAGAAACTTCGATCCGTTTTTCACGGCGATGGTGTGGAGGATGGGTCAGGCCCTCAGAGTTTACTGGGGCCCGCAATAGCACCAAGAAATAGTATGGGACATATGGACTGCATATTTTATATTCCTCCGAGACCCCATTCAAAGCCTTAGCGCCCTTATATTACACGTGAGAATCTCGTGCAGGTGTCTGTTTCTGGAGTCCCACTTACTAGGGCCTTGTGTTTGGATCCCTTTTTTGACCCTTCGTTCACGCTACCTAGGGGTCAATTAGTTGGGGACCTTGCATTCTGGAGACGGCTGTTGAGGTTCCATGTCGGGGTTCTGGTATTTTTCGTAACCTTGCTGTCTGGCTTCAGCAGTCAGGCGCCAGCCACACTGAAGCGTTTGTGCCAAGATCGAGCACTCCAGATCCCATGCTCTGTGAGGCCTAAACTCCAGCTTGCCCACATCATGCCGTGTGTTAACCGTTCTGACACTGCCCAGATTGAAACCTTGACAGAACCTAGGTTACTGAGTAGTACCCTTTTGCCCTTTTTAGTTTGGGGTTTCCTTATTAAAACTGAATATTAGGAAAAAGGGTACCCTTATTATAAAGGGGCTACTCAGGAACCTAGGAACTCTAAAACAGGAAACTTACGGAACGCAAGCCAAACCCTGACAGAATCCTTAGGGAACCCTCGTAAGACAGCACTCCTAAGCCCTGAACCATCAACCCTTACAGAGCCCTCGTAAGATAACACCCTTAAGCCCTGAACCCTTAAACCCTTACAGAACCCTCATAGGATAACACCCCCAAGCCCTGATAAACCCGTACGGAACCCTCATAAGATAACACCCCGAAGCCCTAACCCCTAAACCCCAAACCCTTAAACCCTAAACCCTAAACCCTTAACCCTTAAACCCTTAATCCGTCAACCCTTAAACCCTAAACCCTTAACCCTTAACCCTTACACCCTTACACCCTTAAACCCTTAACCCTTGAACCCTAAACCCCAAACCCTTAAACCCGAAATCCTAAACCCTTGAACCCTAAACCCTTACCGAACTCTCACAAGAAAACACAGCCGAGGCCTTCGCTTAGCCCTAGGCCTCGGCTTGGTCATGGCGGCGGCAGGCGACTGTCCAGAAGGCCTCAGAGCCGCCATCTAGGGCTTTACAGTAGAAGCTAGAAAGTAGGAAAATCATTAGCCTCATGCCCTTAAAGTAAAGCAAAGGGAATCCCAGCATGAATCATCCTAAATCGATGTTCCAACTTTCTGGGGTTCACTATAAGGGGGCTTAAGGGAGGCTTACGGGGGGGCTTGGGCTTTCAGAGGGTCTGAGGGGTCTGATTCAGGGCTTGGGATTTTAGGGTTTTAGTGTGTTAGGGGTTTAGGGGTTTTAGGGGTTTAGGGGTTTAGGGTTTGGGGTGTATGATATAGGGTTTGGGGATTGTAGGATTAGGGGATTAGGGGGGATAACGGCTTCAGGGGATCCGCGGTGTAGGGGTTTGGGCTGATGGGACTGGGCAGTTCAAGTGGTCCATGTTGGGGTTTTTTTATGGAACCGTTAAAATAAGGAAGCAAAAGGAAGAGTGTTCCGGGCGTTCATACTTTGTGTTCCATGGATACCCCACAGCTCAGCTTCCTGGCCCTTAGAACTGCAGAAACAAAGCACCAACAATCCGAACGGCATCAGCCCCACGTGTCTCGAACCCGAAGCCCCCAGCTTTTGCATTTAGGGTCTAGGGTTTTAGGGTTTTAGAGATGGAGGTTTAGGGTTTTAGGGTTTTAGAGATGGAGGTTTAGGGTTTTAGGGTTTTAGAGATGGAGGTTTAGGGTTTTAGGGTTTTAGAGATGGAGGTTTAGGGTTTTAGGGTTTTAGAGATGGAGGTTTAGGGTTTTAGGGTTTTAGAGATGGAGGTTTAGGGTTTTAGGGTTTTAGAGATGGAGGTTTAGAGTTTAGGGTTTCCTTGATCCAGCAGGACCCGGTAAACGCGAAACGCTCCTGCACAAGCTTCTTCTTATTACCCAACCCCCACAGTCCGCGGCACCGTAATGGGCCATGACAGCCCAAGAACACCAATCGGGTTTAGGGCGTGGAGCTCGGAGTTTAGGGTTTAGAGTCCATACACTCGACTTGGTATGCTATGGAATCCTGCGCCAGCATTTCAAAAGCCATCGAAACGCCCCGGATCCGACTCTCTTCAGGACTCCTCTCGAATTCAGTCTTTGGGCTTGGAGTTTGGGGCTTAGGATAGTAAGAGCTTGCTCTCGCAGAGCAGAGTAATTCGGGAATGGTTTCTTCTACCACGGACCTGTAAAGCGAACCTTGTCCTATGCGACGCCTTCTCTCCTGAAGGCCAATGCCCTAGCAAGCGCAACGCGGGTGTGAGGCTGCTCCAGCAGAACCAGCAACTTCGGCTCGAGTGGGCGAAGAAGGGGTCGAAGGATGACTGCGGGTGCACTGTTCGGGGTTCAGGGAGTTAAGATTTTGGGTTAAGGGGTTGGGCTTGGGATCGTGATGGGCGACGCGTTTAACCGAGGGTTGGGTTTAGGGTCTAGGACTCTAGGGCTAGGGCTTCGAAAATGATTTCCACTTGTAACACCAACGGTGCCAGCAATCACAATTACAGCCATGATCTCAGTGGGGATCATACTCAGACAGAAAATATTCAGGCAACTATCAGGCATTAAGAGCAGTCACACATGCGACTACCGCAACAACAGCACATAACACCGCATGACAACTGCAACAACGCCAACTCATTCCCTGCGCTCGGCATGCACAAAGCCCTCAGCTTGAATTTCTTTCCGGACAGCGGGAAGTCCTCGAGCTAGGGTGTACTTGGAGGTTCATGGGTAGTTATAAGTAGAGTTACAAGTCCCTTAATATGAGTTATAATGAAAGTTTCCCTACTTATTACCCCACTTACAACTACCCATGGACCTCCAAGTAGGGTTCCACCAAGCCCGGCCCCCGACTCCTTGAGACCCAGGCGCGTTGCGCGACAAAACTTGGAATCTTCGACGAAGGCGAATTCGGGGGCCTCGGTCGAAGGGTTTCCGGTGGTGCAAAGAGCGCAGGAGGCCTGTAGCAGGAGCTTTTCAGTTCAGAGGTTAAGATCCGAATAAGTAGATGTGTTTTATCCATATTCCAGTATAGTCTCTACAAGCTTACTTTAGTGTAATAAGCCGAATCACTGTCTCAATTGTCAGGCCCCTGTATTAGGGGTTTAGGGTTTCAGGGTTGTGGTAAAGGTTTGACTACTGGCTTGAGCCTGTCATTAACGACCTTGCGCTGTACCCTCAAAGTTATATCTGACCACACTACCTTACGTAACCATTGATATTGGGGGAGCTAAGAAGCCAGGGATGATGATAATCCCTAGTAAATAAGGAGCTAAAGAGCCAAGGGAACCCCCCAAAACCACTGGTTAGTTAAGTAAGGGATACTCCGAAGTCACAGTACGGGTACTAAGTGTAGGACCTGTGAGGACCGGACAGGAGGTCGGACAGTGGGATATTGTTACGACTCCTAAATAAAGACCTTTGGACTCTTAGTGTTCTGAACACCCGCATCGTGTAGAAGCCTGAATAATCAGCAATCCTGGTTCTCAGGGCTCCGTATTTACATCAAATGTAATATACACCGACATCCCGTTCTAAATCAAACGAACCTCTACATTTTTGGAGTCTCTGGGAAAGATACGCAATTGCTATCATTGCCAACTGTGCGACCGCGTGAAAAATCAGCTTGGGCTGTTTAAGACTGGACCCGTAAGCCAGAAACCTCAACCCTGAACCCTAAACCCTCAACCCTAAACCCTAAACACTAAACCCACAAACCCCAAACCCAGAAACCTCAACCCTAAACCTTAATCCGGAGCCCGTCAACCATCTCAACGTTATCAAACCCTTCTTCCCTAAAGCCCAGAATCCGAAAGCCATGAACCTTAAACCAGAAGCCGCAAGCCCGACGCCGACAAACCCTCAGCCCTGAAGGGATTTCGAGGGGCTTGTAGGGCTTCAGGGTGCCTGGGGTTTGCCTTTTTTCTTTTGGGACGGGGGGGGGGGGGCGGTCTTGGCGGATTAGGGATTCTAAGATTGTTGGCTTTGCTTCGTTTGGCAGACTCGAGAAGTTTGGGACAAGAGGATCGCACGGTTTTGTCCCCTTAACCCGGGATCCGGTACCCCAGCTGTTCGAGGCTGGGTCTAGGTCAGGGGAGTCTCGAAGCTCTGCTTGGTTCCAAGCCCCTCGAAGTTGCACTCGCGAGGCGTCAGTGCACAGCTCAGTGCTGCAGAAGATGTTGTCGAAACCTGTGCCTTGGGGAGATTTAATATAAGGCACCCTAAATCCTAAACCGAAAACCCTAAACCCTACGGCTTGCCTGACCTTCCACTTAGCCGGTTTCGGATGCATCCCGATGGATCCGAATGCTTCGGTCTAAGCATGATGTCGACCCTGTCCCGGGTGCAGAGTCAATGTTTTGGGAGAAACTTTACCTTTAGCCCGCTTGCTTACGTGCGGTTGGGTTTTCAGCCAGCGAAAGCCTGAATAGCACAGGTGCCGCTGAAAAGCGTCCACGCAGAAAGATCTGCAGATGGGATGACTGCATTCGCTGAGGGCTGAGTGTAGGCTCGAGCGGCCGCGTAGAGCTTGCTGTTCAGGAGCCAGGGTTGTGGAGGTTCGGCTTGGGACTTTTGGGTTAAGGCGCTGTTTAAGGTTTTCAAAAGATATGGGAGTTTCCGTCAATTAGGGGTACCTTATTCGTGGGTCCTCATAATAAGGATCCTACTATTTAGGGTACTATATTAGGGTCCCCTATTTTCGGAAACTCCCTTATGTAAAGATTGGCAGTGATCGTGCTCGGGCTGCCTGGCTGGATAGCCTGGGGTGCACCCTAAGCCCCAAGCTCAACACCACAAGGGGTTGCCAGGCACACTAAACAAAACCACCCTAAACCCTAAACCCTAAACCCCCCAAAAGGCAAAAAAAACCTTAAGGCCCCAGAGTCAAAGGTCAGAGACTGCTCTCAAGACTTAAGACTGAAACCTGACACGTCGAGCCATGAAACACGAAGGCCAGAGCCTTAAGAAATCTTAAGCCTTGTGACGTTGAGAGCCTATCCCTAAACCCTGAACCCTAAACATCTTGCTGGAGCTCCCCATCTCTGGGCACGAATCTTCAGGGGACGTGCATCTCTTTGGGTTAAGGGTGTTTTCAGTGTGGAGATTTTGGTGCAAAGTTGTAAACTTCAGATCTGGGTTCAGCTTATCGGTTTCTGCTTCGGCATGGCTCACATTCAGGATTTACGAGCTTTAACATGCAGGAGTCGAAATAACATGAAACAACTAGTAAGCATTCTCCCCTTGTAGTCCGTATATAGCTGTGGTGTGACAGAACCCCAAACCTTTTTACAATTCGGAGTTCCTACATTATATAACAAAAGTATACTAGAACCTCAAAGCCCTGTTCTAGTAGTATTAGATGAGCAGAAACGGGCTCCCCGAAGCCCGCCGGAAGCCACGGAGCCACTCTTTCACAGCATGAAAGCGGCAGGAGATACAGTAATAGCGAGGTCGGAATATACCCCCTTCCGGTTCCCTCAAGATTCTGCTACGCTATACCCCAAAGCCCTGCTCCAATAATTAAGGCCCCTACACTACCCGATCGCCTCCACAGGCAGAAACCCTGAACCCTAACCCAAAAACCTTAAGCGGGTTTCACTCATAAAAACTTGATTCTGCGCCCTCAGAAGGATCTTAGGCCCGGACATAGGCTACAGTGTTCGAGGCACTCCACGGCGCATAGTATTAAGGATCCCTCCAGAAATTTGCGGGGTTTAGGATTCAGGGTTTAAGAGGCTAGTCATACCTAGTGGAATTGGACTTTTGGGGTTCCATTCCTGCCCGCTAGTTTAGGGTTTAGGGTTTAGGGTTTAGGATGAAGGGCACCCCCAGTGCCCTGAACGGATTAGGCTTGTAAGACCATATTCGCAGCCTCTACAGCCCTTGCCTCAAAAACGAACCAGTAATCTTTTAGCGATCTCATATAGCCGGCAAGCAGGAGTCTTCGGCACCTGAGGCCCTGGATGTAGCTCCATAGCCGTTGTCATATGTTTAACTGCAAGGTCTTGTTTCTTTTGGTCCTACTTCTATGGCGCCTCTAGGCACTGTCAGAAAGCTTGAAGCGCTTAACTTGAAAGCGAAGCCCTCACATCCTGAAGCCTGAAAAGCCTGAAGACCCTAACCTTATGTACCTATCCTCATCCTCGCATTTCTTTCATATCAAGGTTCACTTTGAACATGACGGATTCCGGCACAGCTACAACCTCTCCGCCTATGATGTGTACAGTGACCAGGCTGATGATTAACCTCAACGCACCTCGCACTCGTACTCCTGCAGCCGCCGACAGTTATGTAGATGCCAAATTTGCATCAGAGCTTCATGGCTCCTGGCTCCTGTATCTTAATCTTTGGCATGGAGAGAAAGTTTATTCGCCATTGTCCTGACCATCGCAATCACGACCCCGGTCGCAAGCAGCGACCAGCGCTACCTCCACTGCGACAACAACAGCAGAAGCAACAACGCCAACAACAGCATGAGTTGCACCCTGCAGCACCGGGACAGTTCCCTCTGTCATCATCAACTGCACCAACAGAAGCATCGTCGCGATTCTTGCCATATGTCGCGTCGTCGCCGTTTCATACTGGTGGGGTCGGAATTGGGATGATACTCCCTTGTAGTCGCGAAGGGTGTAAAGCACCAAGAACCCATTGCAACAATTGAGGCTCCTCTGCAAAAGCCCTATAAACCCTTTCGAGTCCTTCCCCAGAAAGCCCTTGTCAAACCCCATTCTGATTATTAAGGCCCCATTGCACCCGCTGTGTCAGCCCAGCAGGGCAGCTCAGATAGGCAATGCCGGCCCTTCAAGAGGGTGTCCCAAGGTTATAAGGAAGGCCGAGAGAACTCTGAGGCCACGATGCCCAGCTCTTCATGCAGACATCCGAAGGCGCGGTGCAGTTTTCGGGAAAGCTCAACCTTCCGGGAATAAGAAAGATGTCATTTTAGTTTCCTGTCCCAGATACGCGGTGGCAGGACCTCCATCAAGAACCATCCTGAGCTCTGAAACTCGCGGCCGGCTTTCACCAAAGCATGCTCTTGTTGCTGAACTGAGCTTTTCTGCTTGTGCTAGCTGTGTGCTGCTGCTGCTGCTGTCATGCCACTACCTGCTATTTCTAATACTGCTGCTGTCACACCTAAATTGAAAACCAGCGAACCCCCCATGAACACTCATTAAGCTTGCACCCCAAGAGTCCCCACTTTAAGGTTAAAGCCCTAAGACCCTACACTCCGGGCCCGAATATCGGGGTCGGAATAGTTACTCTCGGCAATCCCTCATAGTCCCTCGAATAATTTGCCCGGTACCTAAGTAGCCGTTCTTTGCAGCAGGCAGCCAGCCTTTGCCGAGGGAGCCAAGAGTGTACCGGCGGGGAGCTCTGCCGAGGGTTCGGGGTTGTGTTTTGTCTTGAGGTTAAGGGTGCTCGGGTTGGGGTGTAGGGTATAGAGTTATAAGGGTTTGGGCTTAGGGTTGAGGGTCCCGAACCCCTTCAAGGGAACCCTGAAAGGAACCCGTAAAAGTACCCTAAATCCTTACTAGAGGAGTCGCAAAGGGGTGCCTTGTCGTCGCTTCTGAGGTCCCGCTCACCTCAGATGTGGGCCACCGCCCAGCTTCATGCTGACGGGAGCCAGGGCAGCACATGTTGGGGAGAACTGTAGGGTTTTGGGTTTCGGGTTCAGGGTGGGTTGAGGGAGTTAGAATCGAGACTTTATGGATTTAGGATCTAGGCAAATAAATGGAGAGGGAGGTTCCTTTGGATGGCATCGTAAGGATCCCTGGGTTTTAATGTTTAGTGGCTTCAGGGATCTCGGGGTTTGAAGATTACGGGCGAGGTCCGTAGTGTAACTTTACCACCAAAAAGCCATGCTTTGAGTACTTGGAGGTTCATGGGTAGTTATAAGTAGAGTTATAAGTCCCCTAATATGGGTTATAATTATAGTTACCCTACTTTTTGCCCACTTATAACTACCCATGGACCTCCAAGTAGGTCTCCACAGGGCCATCTGGCAGCAATCCGTCTCGATGGACTCGTCAGAAGAGACATCGATTGACAAACCCATCAATCGTCAACTCTGAACCCTAAACCCTAAACCCTAAACCCTAAACTGAATCTTAAGCCCTACAGCCCCCCTCTGAACCCCAAGCTCAAGCCCCAGTCCCTAAACAAGTCGTCTGAGCAGAAATGCTCAGCTTCAGATGTTCCGGCCTGGCTGAATTAAAGACGGCCAAGAGCAGAACCCGCCTGTCCGTACTTCAATACCTCAGACGACAGCACTTATATTCCTCAGTGATGTGTAGACCCCCACAAAACCCTTGCCGGACCCTGTAAAACCATATCACACCGTGTAGCAACGTATGAAAGCGTGTTAAAAATCCCTACAACTCCACAGTAATAGTAAGCCCTCCAAAATACCCAGCGGCAAAAATTCTGTGGCAACGCATGGTTTTGCGCATCACCCCTATGGAACATTCCTTCAGCCCTAGCAACAAACCATCACTGTAAGGAACACTCCCTTAGACCCGAAATCCTAAACCCAGACCCTCGATCCTCAACCCCAAACCCTAAACCCTTAACCCTAAACCCTCAAGCCCAGGATAAATACAAATTGTTTAGGCACAAGCAACCCGCCCAAAACCGCTCAAAATCCCGGACCTGAACCCTAAACAAATTTGTATTGTATAAACCCTAAACCCTAACAAAAAACCTAAACCCCAAACCCCAAAATCCTAAACCCTAAACCCCAAACCCTAAACCCTAAACCCCAAAATCTGGGTAAGTCAACTTTGCTCCAGTGCCTTGAGGACAGTGACCGGGCTCTTCGAGGAGCCCCGAGGCTGGCAAAGAGGTCAAGAACCTTAAGGGCCTTAAGCCTGAATTCCATTAGGGTTTAGGGTTTAGGGTTTATGGTTCATATATGTTCATATGGTAGAGAGGTGGTTTAGGGTTTAGGGGTTTAGGCTTTCGGGGTGTAGGGTTCAGGCTTTTGGGGTTTAAGGTTCAGGGTTTAGGGTTAAAAGTGTAGGGTTTAGGGAAGGGGATCTATAAGGTTCCTGCAAGGGATCGATAAGGGATTCCGCGCAGGTTTTGGAAGGTTAGTGTGTTCAAGATTTGAGGGCTTCAGGTTTAGGGCTTTAGGGCTTTTGGTTTTTAAGGTTTGAGGGTTTTGGGATGTTCAATTAAGGTTCAGGGCGTTTAGCGTGTTCGGGCTTTCGGTGCTGTTAAGATCTGGGGCTTTCGGGCATTGGCTTTATGCTATCGGGGCTTCGGGGAAAAATCTCAAGAGAGCAAGTACTGCAACAAGAACTACCCTGCAGCCCCAAAGCCCAGGCCCCGAAAACCCGAATATTTCCCACACCTCTCGACGCGAAAGCCCTGAGTATCCGAATCCTCTCCCCGAAGGCCAACCTTTAGAAATCCCAAACCCAAGAGTCGCGTCTTTGGACCCTGCAGGTGGCCGAGTGTTGCGGGTGGATCGAGGTGTTGAGCAGGGATGCCCGCCTGCAGACGCCCCCGGCGTTCCAAGTTTTCGTCTTTCATGAGCACAGAGGCAGACAAACAGACAGACATATACCCATATATGTGCTTCTATTAGGTTTACATGGGTGCATATATTACGTATATGATGTATATGTCTATATATACATACATATATATATATATATATGCACGCGTAGATTCACACGTAAGTTGACGTATATGTTTACTTTTGTATGTGTATATTTTTGCACACATACATGTTTTACATCTGTTCAGTTGAACTGGCAATGAGCACGAAGGAGAACCGAGAGATAATTGTTAAATCCTTCTGTGGCCACCGAGTTTAAAGTTCCGTCTTCAGGATTTTGGCTTCAAAACCCTATAAATCCAAAAATCTCTAAACTCCGTACCCTGATTGCTAAGTACTAAACCCGAAGTCCTACACCTAAACCCCTACCTGTAGCCGAAAAGACCTACCTTTTTAAGGAACTCTATATACAGAAACCATAATAAGGAGCCCTAAAAAGGCTAGGTCTTTTCGGCTACGGGTAAACTCTCACCCCAAGGATCCCACAGCCTACAGTTCGTGAGACCCGGCTGCAGAAAAGTTCAGTCGTTTTGGGTTTGAGGGTTTTCTAAGTGCTTCACAGGCTTTAGGGTTTAGGGTTTAGGGGTTTAGGGTTAAGGGGTTTAGGGTTTAGGGTTTAGAGGTTTAGGGGTTTAGGGGTTAGGGGTTTAGGGTTTAGGGGTTTAGGGTTTAGGGTTTAGGGGTTTAGGGTTTAGGGTTGTTTAGGAGTTTAGGGGTAAGGGCTTCAGGGTTGTAGGGCGACGAAAGGGAACAGGGGTTTAGAGACTAGGATTGGGCTTTCCTTCTGCAGGGCCTTTAGACTTTGGTGCGACGACAGGGAACAGGATGTTGAGACTAGCATTCGGTCTTCCTTCTGTGCGTAGTTACCCTAAAACACCGTAAAACCTAAACCATAGAGGTTTAGACTTCGGGGCTGGGCTTAGGAGCGCAGGGGGGTCGCTCTATGCCCTCCGAGGATACCTGTACGTACTCCAAAAAAGATCTTAACGTTCCGTTGCTTTTTGGCGCATATCGTGGTATACCACCGGAAACCTCAGGAATACCATTGCTGGCGCTTTTTAAAGTTGATAGGATTTTGCGGTGTGTGCCTGCTCGCGACTGGGATGCGTTCGGCCGACATGCAAAAAAGCCGGCCGACATGCAGGAATGGCCGTCCGAGATGCAAAAACTTTGAGGCCGATGTTTGCGGTTGGCCGTCCGAGATGCAAAAACTCTGCGACCGATGTTTGCGGTTGGCCGTCCGAGATGCAAAAACTCTGCGGCCGATGTTTGCGGTTGGCTGCCCGAGATGCAAAAACCTCTGCGGCCGATGTTTGCGGTCAGAGTTTTTTGCATCTCGGACAG
>BGNK01004274.1:23641-57025 GCA_003297005.1 Symbiodinium sp. clade A Y106
GTAAAAGCATGACTACTTAGGATTTCCTTCTGGACGAGAGTCTCAAATAATTTATTTTTGGATCGACCAGAGTCTAATTTCTTGTTTAATAGAATTTCTTATCACAAAGCTAGACCGTAGTCCGGTGGTGCTGAAAGGAGCAGACTCAAGTCGGAATGCAGGCTGCTGTATCATGAACCCTAAACCCTAAGCCCTAAACCCTAAACCCTGGGGCCCTGAACCTTGGGGCGTCGGCCCTAAACCCAATGTTTGCTTGGGGACTTCATACCGGGGGCAAAGAAGCTACGTAGCACATTTGCAGCTCAGCTTTCCCTGGTTCCAGGGTTTGTGGTTCAGGGTTTAGGGGTTGGGGTTTAGGGTTCAGGGCTTGTTGTATGCCAGAGTCGCGAGGAAGACGCGAATTTTCAAGAACCTCTTCCTCGCAAGCACCTCATCTTGTGCACTCGCCCGCGCCGTAGGGTTCCTTACAGGGTTCTATAAGGGTTACTATAAGGCATCTATAAGGGTACTAAATATAGGAGCCATAATAACAAGGAACCCCCAAAATAGTCTTGGAAATTATTTAGGCCCGTATATTAGTGTTTCGAAGAGACGCAGTGGACCAACCACTCACTGAGCCCAGCTCTAACAAACCCCAAACCCTCCACCGAGAGCCTTCAATCCCTTAGCCCCGAAGTTGTTAAGCCGTGACTGCTTAGATAGTGAACGGGGGAACTTTAAACTTTTCGGCCTTATATACTATAGCTCTATCTTAGAAAGTTTGAACTTTTTGGGGCCCGGTTGTTGAAGAAGAGAGTTTGTATGTACTTTCCTGGTTCAAAGAGTAGGGCAACCCCTTTTGCATGTGAACAAACAAGAAATAGGGCATCCTCATTGTAGATGGATCCTGGGGAATGGAGTGTAACCATAGCCTGAAAACCTACAGACCTTTTCAATCCATGAAACCCTTAAGCCCTCAACCCTGAACCCTGAAAGCTAAACCCAAAACTCTAAACTTGGGAACTACCGGGCTTCAAAAACCTAGCCAAGGGCATGGCCGATTACATGCGTCCGAAGGCGCCATGAATCGGATCTTGAGCGGCCCGCAGCTTGCAGAGGCCAGTCAAGACGTGGCCAAGCGGACCGTGAGGGTTTGTGGTTTGGCAGGTTCCAGCTTTGAGCTGGAGGTCGATTCTGCCCCAACGGGATGGCAAGCAGCGGAACGCATCGCGGCGAGAGTTGGCCAACCTCCAGGTTTACTTGTGCTGACATCCGGTGGTTGCTTTATCGATCAGTGCCAGCTGCTGCTGCATCAAGTCCAGCAAGACGAGATCTGGTATGCGGTACGGAAGCTTGGCGCGGGTCGTGTCACGACGTTTTGGGAGGACCTACTCGAGGAGAAGACTCTGTCTGATGTAGCTGCCCTGAACGAAACGATGTCACTCACCTGGCTTTCCAGCCGACAGCTCAACCAGGGCATCCAACTACCCAGCAGCCTGCAGAGTTTGACGTTTGGCTTCGGCTTCAACCAGCGGCTGGATGGCATCCAACTACCAAGCAGCCTGCAAAGTTTGACGTTTGGCCACCACTTCAACCAGAGCTTGGATGGCATCCAGTTACCCAGCAGCCTGCAGAGTTTGACGTTTGGCCACCACTTCAACCAGAGCTTGGATGGCATCCAGTTACCCAGCAGCCTGCAGAGTTTGACGTTCGGCTATTGCTTCGACCAGGGCTTGGATGGCATCCAATTACCCAGCAACCTACAGAGTTTGACGTTTGGCTGTTGCTTCGACCAGAGCTTGGATAGCATCCAGTTACCAAGCAGCCTGCAGAGTTTGACGTTTGGCGACCACTTCGACCAGAGCCTGGATGGCATCCAGTTACCCAGCAGCCTGCAGAGTTTGACGTTTGGCTTCGGCTTCCACCGGCGGCTGGATGGCATCCAGTTACCCAGCAGCCTGCAGAGTTTGATGTTTGGCCACCACTTCAACCAGAGCTTGGATGGCATCCGGTTACCCAGCAGCCTGCAGAGTTTGACGTTTGGCTATTGCTTCGACCAGAGCCTGGATGGCATCCAACTACCAAGCAGCCTGCAGAGTTTGACGTTTGGCCACCACTTCAACCAGAGCTTGGATGGCATCCAGTTACCCAGCAGCCTGCAGAGTTTGACGTTTGGCGACCACTTCGACCAGAGCCTGGATGGCATCCAGTTACCCAGCAGCCTGCAGAGTTTGACGTTTGGCGACCACTTCGACCAGAGCCTGGATGGCATCCAGTTACCCAGCAGCCTGCAGAGTTTGACGTTTGGCGAAGAGTTCAACCAGAGCTTGGATGGCATCCAGTTACCCAGCAGCCTGCAGAGTTTGACGTTTGGCCACCACTTCAACCAGAGCTTGGATGTCATCCAGTTACCCAGCAGCCTGCAGAGTTTGACGTTTGGCCACCACTTCAACCAGAGCTTGGATGGCATCCAGTTACCCAGCAGCCTGCAGAGTTTGACGTTTGGCTATTGCTTCGACCAGAGCTTGGATGGCATCCAGTTACCAAGCAGCCTGCAGAGTTTGACGTTTGGCGACCACTTCGACCAGAGCCTGGATGGCATCCAGTTACCCAGCAGCCTGCAGAGTTTGACGTTTGGCGACCACTTCGACCAGAGCCTGGATGGCATCCAGTTACCCAGCAGCCTGCAGAGTTTGACGTTTGGCGAAGAGTTCAACCAGAGCTTGGATGGCATCCAACTACCAAGCAGCCTGCAGAGTTTGACGTTTGGCCACCACTTCGACCAGAGCTTGGATGGCATCCAGTTACCCAGCAGCTTGCAGAGTTTGACTTTTGGCGAAGAGTTCAACCAGAGCCTGGATGGCATCCAGTTACCCAGCAGCCTGCAGAGTTTGACTTTTGGCGAAGAGTTCAACCAGAGCTTGGAGGGCATCCAACTACCCAGCAGTCTGCGAAGTTTCAGCTCACGGCACTTTCGTGTAGACACGTGGTGAGCAGTGATGTGCTGGTTTGGCTTCTTCTTCAGGGGCAATTTGGTCGAATTCTTCAGCTTCTTCTGGGCCTGCTGTGGGTCTTGAAGAACGTCCTACAGTAGCTGCTCGCTGTCGTCGGGGCAACTGGTATCGACGTCGCCGCTCCTTCCTGACTTCGTTGGACCCAGAAGCCAGCCTGATTGTTCCAGAAGATTTTGAACAAGAAGGCCAAGAAGGAGGCCCAAGTCTTGATGCCGCGCACAAACCTGCTCAGTGATGTTTGCTGTTCGCCTAAGGGTTGTTTTAGGCACAAGCTTTTTTCATGGTGCATGCTTCCATGAAGCGAACGCAGGACCTGCGCTGCGGAAGAACTGCATCGTAACTAAAGGCCGTAGACCGAAATCTGTTCGCCATGCCAGAAGGCGGTCTGCGCAGCTTTGGGATTAGGGCAGGGTTTAGGCCTTAACACCCTCAACTTCAAGACGCAACTGAATCTTTAGTGTTTCCCTTGTAACTTCCATGACATCGCAATCTGTAGGCATTGCTGATGCTAAAAACTTGCCTTCTCATGCTCATGCCATCAACCCTACACCTTGTAATTATTACAATACTGTAGTATTGTAACACTATAGTATTGACGTACTATAGTATCATAGTGTTATCGTGCGATAGTACGTTTAGTAGCTTAAAGCCTTAAAACCAAAAGTTTAAACCCTGATCCTAAACCTTAAACCATAAACCCTAAAGACACCACAAGGCACTCTGCAAGTCGATCATTTGACTGGCCAACATCGCTCACCCTATTTCCTCAGGCCTAAACCAAAGCCTTTTGGGGTTACGGTTTAGCTTAGGGGTCTACTGTTTAAAGGTTTAGGGTCTAGGGGTTCAGGGTTTAAGTTTACCAGCACGGTCACTTGAGGGGTTATACATATATGGCAGTGAGTCAAAACCTTCTGGTATGTAACAGGGCCGGGGCGCCCCTCGCGCGACAAAGTATGTAACAAAAGCGGGTTTTTGCGACAAGGCTGGCGCGACAAGGGGCGCGANCCGGGGCGCCCCTCGCGCGACAAAGTATGTAACAAAAGCGGGTTTTTGCGACAAGGCTGGCGCGACAAGGGGCGCGACAAGGTCCATCATATATTCATATATGAATGTATGCATGTGTATATGTGTATATATAATGTGTGTATATATATATATATGTAGGTATGTATTTGGTTCTGTCTATATTATGAGGCACGCTCGTGTGCGAGTGCTGCAAACGTTGAGCTTGGAGTTNCAGGGTGTCGGCTTGTTTGCTATTCCGCAACATTCCTGTCAGTAATATTGGAGGTGCCCCAGCAATGCCGCGCGACAAGGGTTTGAAACAAAGCCGGCGCGACAAGGGTTTGTAACAGAAGGGGGGGCCCCGCGACAACACGGGGTATTGACCCATGGCCATATCCAACTTATAAGTAACTTTATGTGAACTTAGCAGGTGTGTTTACAAGTGAGTTATAACTCACTTATAAGTTCAACTTAAGTTCTATATCGTGGTCCAAGAACTAAGAAAATTGTGAGTGAAACTGAATTGCAAAAGACACTGATTTTTCCTCACTTATGCAAAACGAGCAACCTATTTTCACCGTTTTAGCACGCAGGTCCGTGCAGTCAGAATAGACATTGCAGGGTCTGACCTTTCAGGATGGCAAGGTAAGCCTGTGAGAAGAGTCNCCTATTTTCACCGTTTTAGCACGCAGGTCCGTGCAGTCAGAATAGACATTGCAGGGTCTGACCTTTCAGGATGGCAAGGTAAGCCTGTGAGAAGAGTCTACTCGGAAGACCTTTGTCTCGTCTCATGCGTGAGAAGGAAAGCACCTCCCCAAGGTCTCGTGTTTACCCGTCGGAGCAGGGACATGCGGAAGATGAAAATGCGGCTAAACCGAAGCTTCGGCCATGGCGCCAGGCGAAGCAAAGGCACTAATTAGCGAGGCACTGGAAAGGAGCAGTACCAGGTTGACTAGAAAAGCCAACAGGGAACTTGAAAACGGGCAGTCCAAAACCTTCAAATGTAAGCTGTTATTTTGAGACCCCGTGGACACTTCGCGGACACCCTCCTGGCCCGCGGACACCATCCCGGATGCCATGGTGGCCGGAAGTCTATTACTGCTTTAGTGGCCGCGGACACCCGCGGACAAAGCATATACTCCAGGCTGCTCTCTGCGGACAACCTGCCCACGGACACGCGCGGACACATGCTTTCTGCTCCCATATAGCATTGCTTTGCCTGGGGCTGTGTCCCGCTGAAAGGTTTTTTCTAGCTCCTGGAGATTACTGAGCACATGTTCCGCAGCCGCTGGATCCACCGTTCGACAAAAGTGAGTCTAGCGGACTGCAGGCCCTGCTGCGTCTGCAGTTCTTGCACACGAGTCTGCAAGGCTGCGATGCGACCTGGCTCTCCATGTCGGTCATCCGATAACGCAGATCCCGGACCTTTCCATTTCGGATGCTGGTGGTGCTCCGGCTNAGGCTGCGATGCGACCTGGCTCTCCATGTCGGTCATCCGATAACGCAGATCCCGGACCTTTCCATTTCGGATGCTGGTGGTGCTCCGGCTGCTGGCACTGTAAACAGAGCTGGGGCGGGTGGAGGGCTGCGAGTTTGCCCCGTCCATCCGAAGCAGGACAACCGCTCCGAGGGTGCTCTCGAGCAAAAAGGACTGCAGGTCTTGGATTTCATTATTTGCATGGATTCGCAGGCAAAACTCAAAAAGAAAACATAATATATATATATATATATATATATATAGGAAAAGTTCAACATAAGTTCGCTATAACTTGTCAGGCCCCAACTTAGAACTGAGGCAGAAGTCTCACATAAGTCCATAAAGATCCACTAACTTATAACTCAGTTCTAACTGACATATCTCATTTATGACTCAGGAGTACCCTATTAACCACATTAACTCAAGCGACCGTGCTGGTAGGATATTTTGCTGAAACCCTTGGCGATTCAGCCTGCAACTTACACTTGTGCCTTTTTTGATGCCTGAACCCTGGCCCTGTAGACCCTGAAGTCAAACCCTGCACTTTAAAGCCCACACTGTAGGTAGGTAACCCTAAACTGAAACCCTAAACCCTTAACCGAAAGTCGTGCAATATAGGAATATAGGGGTTGAAATCTTGAACATACTATTCCCTAGGGCTTCTTACTGCGACTATACCCCATGTTTCTCTGCACGGAGAATCCGTAGTGTCAACCCTGAAACCTAAGCTCAGCTCAAAACCCTAAACCCCCCACAAGCCCTCAATCCCCAAGCCCCCAAACCTCAATCGCAATCTGCCTAAGCCCTAAACCTGCACCCGGACTCATCCCGTTCCCGGCGCAAGGGAGACGACTGCTACACACTCGCCAAGCAGCTGAGCTTCCCTGTTCGGGGATAACTGCATCTAGTATGTAGAGAAAACTGGACGTAGGGTTTTGGAGTTGGAGGCATTCTGCCAACAAACCTTCGAAGTTCATGGTTGGTTTGCCCGCAACCTGCAAATGATTCACCTAAGCACGAACTCAGTCTTGCAAGTGCTGAATTCTGCTAACCTGCATGTGGCTGCACCAACGCAATACGTTTACTGTATCACGCTACCATCATCAACGTCGCCATCATCAACATCGTCGTCGTCATAGCATCATCACCATCATAATCAAAAGCATCATCAGCATCGTAATCATCCTCACCATCATCAACATCACCATCGTCAGACACATGCGTACCATCATCATCACCATATCATCTTCCTGTCCAGAATCATTTTCACAATCACCATCACGGTGGCCACCACCATCATCATCGTCATAACAATCGTCATACAGGTTATCATAGCCAACATCATTATCACCATCATTATCATCATCGGTATTTGAGCGACGGTTTCTATGCTGTGATCAAAGCTATGTGTTTGCGCATCACCGTCATCACCATCATCATAATCATCATCATCGCTCTCATTGTCCTGGTCTGTGCCGCCCTGCTCATATCAGCATCAAGGCCGGTCTGCATGTTGCAAGGGTCATAGGTTTTGCAGGAGCACGGCCAAGTGTAGTTCTGCCGGATCTAGTTCAGGTCACAAGCTCTAAATACAAAGCCGTACAACTCCAAAAGTTGACAATTGAGAGTGGCTGTGTACTTATAATGCTCACTTTGGGGTCTAAAGCCTTTCAGTAGAACCTGATATGCAGGTCGGAACCGTAGCGCAATAATGGCTCCTATTATGCTTGCATTGTATCATACCCCCTTAGGCGGATTTAAAAAAGTTGAGGCAGTTCTGTGACAAAGTTGGGCTGGATAACGAGATGGCCGGACTCCTTGCCGCCACCTGGCCTCAAGCTGCTGTCGAGAAGGGTTTGTGGGTCCTTGAAGTTGCGGCCGCATGTTGAGTAGCCTCTATGCGTTTAGGGTGTAGGGATTGCGGGCGTAGGGTTTGGGGTTAGGGGTCTATAGGTACTTCCGGCACCCATATATCGAGACTTAGTTCCTTCCAAAGTGGCCCTTATAGAACCTGTTTATAGAATCTGTTGTCGCCAATGTTGGTGGCAGGACCCTTAGGGCTATAGTGTATGTTTGTAAACACGGTTTCTGGATCCGTTAGTAACCCTTACAGTGTCAAACTGCTCTGTATAGAAACCCTTGAATTTAACATGCCTCTTTTATCTGTGGCATACCTCATGCTCGCATCGGCTTCGCGGTAACTTCGGGGCTGGGGATTTCAGATTCGGGATTTCGGGCTCAATGTTTGGGGTGATTGGGCGTCTCACTACCGCAAGCTTGCGCGATATCTTCATTTCCAGACTCTGGGTTGAAACCTGACATTTTCCTTGGAGGATCATGGGTGTTTGCTTGGTTTAAACGGCTAGTCAGGATCATGTCATAATCCAAGCCTATACTACTTTTGAAGAGCACGTTAAGTCAGGTTTAGCTTTTCCAGAGATCCCGGTCGAAGCATGCGAGTCCGCCCCGCCATTTTTGCTTCTAAATCTTAAATCGTAAGCCTTCAACCCTGAACCCTCTATCTGTCTGTGCGTCTGTCTTTTTCCTATCTAGATCTGTGTCTGTGTACACATATTATATATATATATGTCAGTACATATGTTCCAGATATACATATACAAATATGTATGTATGCATATACAGATATGTAATATGTACATACATGGGAGTTCTCGCAGCAGTGGGATCCATCCACCGGAAGGAATGAGGTAGCACAACCCGAACCCAGGTCCAGTAGACACCGGTTTGGGGTTCTGGGTTTCGGGTACCGAGCGACCCCAAAATCCTTTGATTAAGGGTTGGACTAAACCCTAAACCCTTAAACCCCTAAACCCTAAACCCCTAAACCCTAAACCCTAAACTCCAAAACCCTAAACCCTAAACCCTAACCTTAAAGCAAAATCAGGGACCCCGGGTTGCTGGGTTGTTGGAGTCTCTGGGTACTGGGGAAATCGGCAGAGCTCAAGGTTCCGGCTACTTGGGTTTAGAGTAGTAGATGAGAGTTTAGGGTGCATACACTAAAAGTTGACCCTCAAACTCTGAACCCCTCAGTCCCATAATCCTCTGCAGCTCTGAGAAGCAGTTGTGTTCGAGTACTTCAGGGCCCAACATCATCCATAAGGGAAAAAGTCTCCTGAGGCCAACATGGAGCAGCGTATGTACCAGGAGTTTGAGTGAGTCTCGCTGGTCTGCCCGGCGACGAAAAAGATTCGAAGCATGCGGGTGGCTATTTCGCAAACACGTGATCCTTCAATTAAGCAATCAGGAAGTTCTTTGATGGTTTGGGAAAACACGAAGCAGTGTCCTCTATGGTCCAGATCTCTCGAAGCAGAAAAGCGACGGAAGCTACCGGTGCCGTTGAACATGTCACCTTGCACCTCCAGTCACTCTAGTTGCCTTAACCCCTATACATCAAAATTGAGGATGTTTCATGGCACTTAAATCCCTAGACCTAAACCGTCTCCGAAACGCGAAATGAAAAACAAAAAACTCTGAGACAAATTCTGAACCAAAAGTTGCAACGGACCTAGTGCTCGACTCGTGAAACTTACAACTTGCAAGTCACAGTGTAGAGATCACCTTGGTCATAGAGAATCACTATCGTTCCTATTTCGTAGATGTGGGGCGCCAAGCTCTACTTGGAGGATCATGGGACTTAGTAAGTAGAGTTATAAGTACCTCCTTAATTGGGGTTATACGTAATTATAGCTGTAGTTACCTTACTTATAACCCCTATTACTAAGTCCCATGATCCTTTAAGTACGGGTCATGGCCCTACGCGCTGGCTCCTAACCCCACAAGAATCTTCCCCCAAGGGTCCATGTACCCAAATAGTGTATACTTTGGCCTTAAAGTACTCCCTAGGTTTAGGGTTTAGGGTTGGCCTTAAAGTAGTCCCTATATAGGTACATTGGGCCCAAAGTATATACTATTTGGGTACATGGGCCCTTCGATTTCACTTCTCTACTTNAAAGTACTCCCTAGGTTTAGGGTTTAGGGTTGGCCTTAAAGTAGTCCCTATATAGGTACATTGGGCCCAAAGTATATACTATTTGGGTACATGGGCCCTTCGATTTCACTTCTCTACTTCACTGCATGACGGTGGTACTTGGAGGATCATGGGACTTAGTAAGTAGAGTTATAAGTACCTTAATTGGGGTTATACGTAATTATAGCTGTAGTTACCTTACTTATAGCCCCTATTATCAAGTCGCATGATCCTTTAAGTACGGGTCATGGCCCTACGCGCTGGCTCCTAACCCCACAAGAATCTTCCCCCAAGGNCCCTATTATCAAGTCGCATGATCCTTTAAGTACGGGTCATGGCCCTACGCGCTGGCTCCTAACCCCACAAGAATCTTCCCCCAAGGGTCCATGTACCCAAATAGTGTATACTTTGGCCTCAAAGTACTCCCTAGGTTTAGGGTTTAGGGTTGGCCTTAAAGTAGTCCCTATATAGGTACATTGGGCCCAAAGTATATACTATTTGGGTACATGGGCCCTTCGATTTCACTTCTCTACTTNCTTAAAGTAGTCCCTATATAGGTACATTGGGCCCAAAGTATATACTATTTGGGTACATGGGCCCTTCGATTTCACTTCTTTACTTCACTGCATGACGGTGGTACTTGGAGGATCATGGGACTTAGTAAGTAGAGTTATAAGTACCTTAATTGGGGTTATGCGTAATTATAGCTGTAGTTACCTTACTTATAGCCCCTATTATCAAGTCGCATGATCCTTTAAGTACGGGTCATGGCCCTACGCGCTGGCTCCTAACCCCACAAGAATCTTCCCCCAAGGNCCCTATTATCAAGTCGCATGATCCTTTAAGTACGGGTCATGGCCCTACGCGCTGGCTCCTAACCCCACAAGAATCTTCCCCCAAGGGTCCATGTACCCAAATAGTGTATACTTTGGCCTTAAAGTACTCCCATAACCCCTATTACCAAGTCCCATGATCCTTTAAGTAGTCCTGTGCAAAGCAAGAGACTTCAGGTTGCCAAGGACGTACTACAAGGGCCTCAACAATTACCCATACTACGGTTGATGGACAAAATCCTGCATGACCCTAAGGACCCTAAACTATGGGAATTATGGCATATTCCTTATAATGGGTAATGCAGGATTTTGTCCATCAGCAGTATTTAGGGGGTCTTATGATACTTATAGTATAATGGGACCCAAAACCCTATTCTAATTATTAAGGCCCCTACATTCAGAATGTAAGAAGGATTTGCGACGGCCGAGGTGACGATGATGAGGATGACATTCCCAATTTCGAGAATGATTCTCGTCCGTCCCAGAGAAAATCTCCAAGACCCTTTAAACACTTGTGGGACACATTCCCCAAGCTACAGAAAGTGCTTCATACTTTTCCGGAAGCTAAAAATAAATGTCTGAGTCAAGTATGCCTTCAAATTTCGCAAAGAGAGCGGCTCGTGCTTTGGTTGCGGTATAAAACAGTGTGCCCGATTGCAGGGCCGTGCATATACATCTATATATATATATGAACATATATTGTATATATATATATATATTTATTTATATAGTGTATATATATATATATAGNCATCACCAAACATATACACAATAACTCGAGGGGCCAAACCTTATGACTGTAAACCCTTAAATCTCTAAACCTACCCCCAACCCTAAACCCCTGCAGCACATAAGTGTATATATATATATATCTTATATATATTATATTATATTATATTATATTATATATATTATATATTATATATATTATATATTATATATATTATATATTATATATATTATATATATTATATATTATATATATTATATGTTGTATGCATGCATACCCTAGACCTGACTCAGCCCTAAACCCGCTAGCAGCATCTGTTCGGAGGATTGCGGGTGAGGCCGCACCGGACTGTCTAGTCCGGTCCTTCAACGTTCCTGTGGCCAGACCAAATACTCCAAATGAGCTGGCTGAGTCAATCTCAGCACCCGGATTCCTGAATCTTGAGCATTGATGAAATGACCGTTCACACCCGAACCGAATCCCCGCAAACGGCTTCGTTTTGAACCCCCCCCCCCCCGGTCCACCCACAAACAAAGCAAGAAACAACAGGGACCTCAAGCATCTGCCAGCAGTCCGTGAGGCTCTCATGGTTCAACCTACTTCTGGGGCATATTTAAATAATTACCTATATTATTTTAGGGGTTCCTTATTACAGAAATAGTATAATGGCATATTTAAACAATTACCTAAACTATTTTGGGGGTTCCTTATCACAGTTATCGTATAATGGGCCCCCAAACCTTATTTTACTTATTCAGGCCCCTACATTAGGGACCTAGAGGCTTGAATCATGTCCAACATCCTTCCGATATCATGCCTTGGGTCTCTTGAACAAACGTGCACTGTACCATACCCCGAAACCCTAGGGCCCCCCCGGGCTTCAGGGTTTAGGGTTTAGGGTTTAGGGGACAACCGCAAACTGACACCCGGGCGAAGATGCAACTTCGGCTTCATAGCAAGCCGAGGACTTCGGACGAAATCAAGTTCAGAAGGCAAACTGGCAGGCGCTCCGGTGGCTTCAGCACAGTTTCGGAGTTTAGTTGGGTTTAGGTATATGAGGGTTTTGGGTTTAAGAGTTTAATTGGGCGTAGGTATTATTAGGGTTTGGGGTGTTTTGGGTTTAGGAGTTCGGTTGGGTCTAGGTATTGGGGATCATCAAAGTTAAGGGTGGGGCTTCACTTTGAAAGAAATTGTGTGCAGATTGTACGGGCTTGTGGCCACAAGTGATCGTTTTAGGCTTAGATTCAGTCTAGGGTGGTGGCTTCCCTGAAACAACACGAGACACCTTCAATCGTCGAGCTGCAGGGGGCATTTACAATGGGGTTTGGGTGGACTATCTTACGGTGGGGTATTCATGGTTTAGGACTGGTCTTCGCCTGCACCGATTTGTACTGAACATCTGCAGAACCTTCTAAGCCCGAAGCCCCAGACCTAAAGCTCTGATCTCTATGCCCTGAACTCCTTGAGCTTGGCCACTTGCCGATCTAAACCCATGGTTCAGGGTTTGGACGTTGGGGTGTAGGGTCTAGGGATCGGTCGGACATTCGTCCGTCAGTCAGTCACCAGGACTTTTGCCTGCTCGAAGCATACGGACTAGGCGCTCTTTGGAATGCAGCCGCTGAAACCTGTAAGCCCGAAGCCCGGATCTTGACCCTGCACGGGCAGTTTACGTACCAAGAGATTGAAATACGAACCCTCTAAACCCTAAACTCAAAGCTCTTACTTCTAGAGCTTGTGAGATGAGGTTGTGGTTCGCGCGCGCAGACGCCCTGCAATCTTAACATGCTAGCACTCTTTGTGAGTTCAAACTTCGCATCGACCCCTAACATACCATAGGGTTTAGGGGATAGGGTTAACTCCTCCCTTAGCAGAAGAAAGGTCGAGCCTCCTCATTTGACAGAGTGCCCCTTGAAGAAAGTTAGGTAGCTAACTATGCACTAACAAGCATGAAAAACAAGCCTTGACAGGTGATGAACATCTCCACGCCAGCGAACTACTTCCACGCTCTGCGCAGGTGCGAGCACTTTGCTGGCCCCCGAACCTTTAAACCTTGAAGAGCCCAGCTTTCGTTCGTTATTGAGCACTATGCCTTAAATCCGATTGAAAAGCCTCCATGAGTTGAAGGATTATGGTAGACGCCAGAAAGTTGGCACATGAGTATCCTCTTGCCCTTAAGGTAAAGTAAAGGGGATCCTAGCACTAGTCCACCTAAACCCATGTTCCAATTTTCTGGGATTTGCTTTACAATTTAGTGAGCGCTTATTGGGATCCTCGGCTACCTTATAAAAGATTGTAAAGCTTAAATAGACGTCAGGTTGCATAGGCTCATGCAGAAGACCTTAGGGTAGCAACCTCTCTGTGCTTTTAGGGTTTAGGGTTTGGGGTTTAGGGTTTGGGTTTTAGTGTTTGGGGTTTGCGGCATGGTGTAATGGCATTTAAGGCTGGTCTATTGCGGTGGTGAAAGCTCCCCAGTTGAAGGACTTTCAACGAATGTCTTATGCCATCACTGAACCCTAAACCCTAAACTCCTAAACCCTAAACCCCTAAACCCCTCAACCCCTCAACCCCTAAACCCCTAAACCTTTACCCCGTCATTCGAGCCCTTCAGGGCTTGGGGTTTAGGATTTAGGGGTTTGGGGGTTTAGGGTTTAGGGTTTAGGATTTCGGGCTTAGGGTTTAGGGTTTAAACCCTGAACCCGGGTTCAGGGTTTGGGGGTTTAGGGGTTTAGAATTTGGAAGGCGGCCTGAAATGCTTCAGGCAGCAGCACCGAGACTTCCGCAAGCCTTTGGTCATCGCCTCTCCCAAGAATCTGTTCCGACTCCGTCAGTGGCTCGGCCTTCCTGTACAATTATGAAGCCCTAAACCCTCAATCCAACCCCAAACCCTTTGGGGAAGTATCCCCCAAACCAGTACCTAGTTTTTTTGGGGGTGGGGAGGTGAGACCTCAAACCACGGAAAGCCCTGAGCCCTCAAACCTAGACCTACAAGGCGATATGGGAAGTTCTCGAAGTTTGGGTCCCTTTGTATTTTAGGTTCACAAAATATTTCGGTTCACTCTTTTAAAAGGGATCCTTAAAAGAGGCCGTAAATTAGAGAACTACCCCTCTAGTTTTTCACCTGGGTCCCCGACGGATTGCTGAGGTGTGTCAGCCCGCTGAACGACATGGGTCCTGGCGTGCGCTTCAAGCGCTTGATCCCTGAACGCGATCCAGAGATCACGGCGAATCCGGACAAGGCATGCCCTCAACGGTTACATCTCTACCTAACTATGTGTATGCATATATATATATATATAGATATATATATACATATAAATATATATAAGTAGACAGGTAGCTGGCTATCTAGATAGATAGACAGATAGATGGGCAGGTACAGTAGATAGACAGAGTATACTTTGGCCTGAAAGGGTTACGAATCAAATCAGGGTATTAGTGCCAAAGTGTAAATTCTATATGAAGTGGGCTTATATTACCGTTTTGGTGAGTGTAGATAGGCCTCCTTCTGAATATTGGTGAGTGTAAAGATTGGGTTTTATTATGGGGATACTAGTAATATAAACCATACCCTGTATGACTCTATAAGGGTACATGGCGCCATATTCTGATGCAGCTTACTGGCCACCAGTAGACCCTGAAACCCGGTAATTCGGCACGAGGTTTCTTGAGACTCACGCGCAATGGTTCGGAATTCAGGCTTATGCCGCACTCAAGGATGAACGTTCTGTTACACATCTGCGGGATCTCATCATGATCCCTAAACCCTAAACCCTAAACCCTAAACTCTGATCCCTAAACCTTGAATCAGACCAGAAAGCCCAAACCATGAACCCTGAATCCACAAGCCTGAATCCTAAGCCCTAGACTTCCCTAAACCGTAACATAGAAGTTAAACTTCAGAAAAACTGAGGGCTAGGAACCTCGAAGCCCCCCGACCTGAAACCCACCTATAGTCCCCATTGTAGTTCCTTGTGTTGGCTAAACCAATCTTACAGTTAGGATCCTACAAGGCAACCCAAAATAGGAACTGCAATGGAGACTATGGTATGTTCCTTTGGTGGGTTTGTCTCGCTCGTTCTTCGGGCGTCGCCCTTCCCTGCTGTTGGGGGGTTTTCAGGTTCGAGGTTCAGGGTGGTGCTGAGCAAGGATGCTACACGAGGGTCTCAATTTCAGAAATGCCTACAAAAAAGACTACAAAACCAGAAACATTCAGAGCCCAGATAAAGCTGTGTTGTCTGATTCTGAGAACCCCAAGTGTCTTGGCGGCAGGTCGATCGGCTCGTGTTCTGCTCGGGCAAGCTTTACTACGAGCTGGTGGCGGAACGGGAGCAGCGTCTTGATTTCTCCCTAGCAGTCCCAATATATGTCTTCCCTTAGTACCTGCATTGGTATACTCCTCTCTCGGAAAACTAATGTTACCCCGTATAGAACTGAAAGCCTCAATTTGGGTGGGCCTATGAGACCCAAGGCCGTATACCCACAAGCATAGTACATGGCGGTTCCAGAATCCATTATTTTGCAGGGCTTCCTGTGACAGGTAGTCCCTGAAAGCCCTTTTCATGAAGGGCTCTTCAGGCTGGGTCTCAAAAATGTGGCCATCGTCACCCTGGAGCAGATCGCGCCGTTCCCCTTCGACCGTGTCAAGGACATCGGGTTCAGGGTCTATAAACCCTAAACCCCTAAACTCTAACCCCTGAACCCTAAACCCTAAACCCCTAAACCCCTAACCCCTAAATCCCTAAATCCCTAAACCCCTAAACCCCTAAACTCCTAAATCCCTAAACCCCTAAACCCTTGCACTTTAAAAAAAAAAAACCTAAACTCTAGGCCCAGCTCCAAGCCCTCAACCTCCCAAGGCTGCAGCCACAAGGCACAGAAGCCCAACCCCCTTTGGAAATGTCTCAAAGCGAAGGGTCCAGGGTTTACCTATAGTCTTCATTGTAGTTCCTTTTTTTGGTTAACCAATTTTATGGTTAGGATCCTATAATATAGATTTTGGTTAACCAAAAAAGGAACTACAATGGAGACTATAGGTAGGTTCTTTAACTATAGGTATAGGGCTTGCAAGGCCTGTCCGCCTCCACCGCGTGTTGTACATGTCATGTTGGACCTCCACAGGCCATAGACCGCGACAAACAGGGACACAATGCTTACACCCTTCGCCCTAAATTTCGGAGTCCCCATGTCAACAATACACTCAAATCGAGATTCAAGAATTGACAATTCTCAATTTTCCTTCTTTCCCTTTGCAGACGATGATGGAGATGTTCCCGAACGTCGACATGGGCGACGGAGTCCATCCTGGTAATGTCCGGGGCCTGCCTGCGAGTGAACCCTCGAAAGCTCTTCGGTAATGCTGTTTTGTTGCTCTGCATCATTGATACTCAGACGCACTTTGTCACAAGATTTCCGGGCCCCAAACTCGACTACCCCAAATACACGCCTAGGATCCCTTAAACCCGAAACCCACAAACCCGAAAGCCAGGGAGAACTTCCAGGAATCCCTCCAGATTCCTCTCAGGCGCCTTCAAAAGCATCCTTGGGCTCGCCCTTACCCCAAGGGTCCAAAGGACCCAATAATTAGGTACTCGGTTTTAGGATAGTAGTTATGTAGGTTAGGATTTTGGAGAGTATATGATTATTAGGTACTTGGACCCTTGGGGTTATATATAGATGAATCTGATCGGCTACGGTGTTCAGCCTCCCAGGCACTGACCGTCTAATGTAGGAACTTGATTAAGAAACCTTGGGCCTATAACCCCAAAATGGTAGGATTCATATACGGAACCCTAATAAAGGCCCAAGGTTTTTTAATCAGGTTCCTACATTAAACCCCGAAGATCAAGCCTGAAGTCAACCCTGAGGATTAAGAAGCGCTGCGGGATTTGGCGAGGTTTTCCAGGGTCTGAAACGTTTTCTTGGGGTTTGAGAGTTGAGGGGTTTTGGGTTTTGGGTTTAGGGGTTTAGGGTTTAGGGGTTTAGGGTTGAGGGGTTTAGGGTGTAGGCTGTAGAGGTTGGGTCCTTGGGTTGTGGCTGAGCATTTACTTACAGGTAAGTGTGTGACGTGGTGAGGGCTTTCCGGGTACACGAGGACTTTGTTTCGGGATTTTGTCCACCGACCTCCATACCACCCTCAACACCTATAAAACCATCTGGAAACCCTAAACCCCAAACCCTAAACCCTGATACATAGAAGCCCCTGCAAACCCCTGTACAATCCTACTAAGCCCTTATAGAATCCTCTCAGACCTTGGAAATCCCATGAAGCCCCATGAGAACACCATTTGGAGGAGCATGGGACTTAGCGAGCAGGGTTATAGGTACCTTAATTGGGGTTAGTAATTATAACTCTGGTTGGCTTACTTATAACCCCACTTACTAAGTCCCATGATCCTCTAAACCCTAAACCTTTATAGATCCGTATAGAACCCTTTAAGGAACCCCTTAAGGAGCCCTTTAACTTACTAAGTCTCATGGTCAACCCCTGAACCGAAAAAGCCCTAACAACACCCGGACCCCCAGGCGATCCATGTGATGTCCGTCGCTTCTCAGGTCATTTGGTGCCAGGAGGAGCCCAAGAACATGGGCGCTTGGTCTTACGTGGCCCTCTGCGTGTTTGGCCTAAACCCTAAACCTCAGAAAAGACGTCCAATGCCGTCGAATACCCTTCATTCGAGGCCTCGCGGTCCTCAATAGTGGGTACTTAGGTTCTCAAAAGGGGTAGTTGGGGGGGGGGAGGTTAGGAAATACAGAACATATGTAGGTTTAGGGCTTATAAGGTTTAAGGCAGGGAAGGTCCCCTAAGTCAGCGTTTTTATCCAGAATACGCCAATCGCTATGTATCCCATCCACCAACTGGTGCATTTCTGAACACTGGGAAGGGGGGTGTCCGAAACTTGGTGGATCCGACAATTCTTAGGTCAGTACTAGGGTTGCCTAGTCTTTGAAACTTACAGATCCCTGTAACCGTAGCAAACCCCCCCTCTGTGCAACTCCCATAAAGGGAGGTACACAGAACTCAATTTAAACATTCCTGGAGCATAGACGTAGACCCTGCTGTGGAAAGCTGTCGCTTCGCCAGGTTCGCCCCCGTTTCGTCACAACCGCGCGCGAAGGTCTGGATAAAGACATGGTGATGCGTTGGGGCCTCAGAAACGGGCTTCATCGACAGCATTTTGTGTGTCTGGTTTAGAGTTTAGGGTTATTCTGAAGGGTTGGGTTAGACCATGTTGCTTTCCGGTTAACCTTGTGGCGACGACATTAACCCGACTGGACTCAGGCTCGAGGTACGGCTTCAGATCCCTGACTGAATCATACATCTTAAACTAAATTCCAGAATCCAAAACCCGAAAAGCCCTATAGTAGAAGCCAGAAAGTTGGAACATGGCTTAAGGAGGATTGGTGCTAGGATCCCTTATACTTAACTTATACTTTACCTTAAGGGCATGAGGATAATGATGTTCCAACTTTCTGGCTACTGCTGTAAACATCCTATGTAACGCCCTAAACCTCACCCTACAGCCCTCAATCCCGAAACCTAAACTACATCTGCAGTTAAATGAGCTAAGCTTGTCTCCTATGCTCTCACCTTGGGTTGCAGGAATCAATTTCAAAACTTCAACAGCTGGAAGGCATTGGGGCCACCGGGAGGGTGTTTCCTCAGACTGAGCGGTACCCACGATTATCGACGACCTTAAAATGAGGGTCCTACCCTGAGTGGATCACCTCTGGTCCCGTCGATCTGACTCTGCCATTCTCGAGAGAATGCTGGGTTGAAAGACATCCCTTAGTGGCTGAGTGGAGACACTTTAATTACACTTAATTACACTTTTCGGGATAATAGGGCCCACTGTAAGACTGAAAGTGCACACTTTTGACTTATAATTCACCAACTAAGATCCCGGAAAGAGTGCGGAATGCTGTGAGGCGTTACCAGAGGGTCCAAAACGCATTGATCAAGGTCCATGTTTTAAATGAAGTTAGCCTTCTTCCTCATATCCCCTAAGGGTCCATGTACCCAAATAGTAGATACTTTGGCCCCAAAGTGCCTATATAGGAACTACATTAAGGCCAAAGTAACTACTACTTGGGTACATGGACCCTTAGGGATCCTTGCGGGGAATCCTTAATTCAGGGCCTGGGAATCCCTAGTTCCGGGATGTTCAGGGTTTTGTGGAGCCTCTGAGTTCTGCAGACCAAACCCGAAACTTTCCTGGGTTCCACTATGTGGTTTGGTTCATCTAATGATCAGGTTTCTGTAAGCCCAGTAAGTAAAAGCCTTATCAAGCTATATCTTATCACACAGCCCGTAAGCCCGTTTCAACACATAAAATACCCCTATGCCCCCCAAACCTTATCCCTAGACGATCCTAAACCCCTACACCCTAAACTGCACCGAGGTTACGTCGGCCGCCGTGCCGCGGCGTCGCCAGCTACGGGCTACCCGAAGCTGCACAACGCGGAGCAGGAGGCTCTTGTGAAGGCTGGATCTTGCCTGGTATAGACCCCAACATACACTCTAAGTCTACTAGATCCGAATGAGTCGGACGCTTAGGTACCTATGACTGATGTTTAACCAGTGCTTTGGTAGCACTGAGTTTAAAACGGTTTAGAGTTTAAGGTTTAGGGTTTAGGGTAATTTAGGCTTCCTGCTTCGATCACGACCAACTACTGATTAGACAATTTTAAGTACCACATCAATGGTAACACTTGTTGAGTATCCGTGAGGTAACTCAAAGCAGCAGTAAGGCAGCCCCCCGACCAGAAAACACCAACGACAACAGTTCGTGCTTAAAACTTTGTCGGAAGATGTTTTCATGAGTACAACACAAGCATGTTTTCGAGGAGGCTTGTGTGTGTGTGCTTTGCAGTGCAGCGGCCTTCGCCCCGCTGTAAACCCGAAACCCTAAAACCCTAAACCCCTAAACCATACAACTCTAAGCCCTAAACCCCAAAGCCCTAAACCCCAAAGCCCTAAAACCCTAAACCCAATGGCTGGCCGCACCAACCGGTCGCCGGAGCGGTAAGAAAAAAAGTAAGGAAAACCTTCGCTGTAAGCACGGTCAGCTAGCCCTAAGAATCCATGTGTCCAAATAGGTCTCCTTAAGGGTACCATAAGGGTTCTATAAGGGTACCATAACGCTTCAGGGTTTAGAGTTTAGGGTTTCTGGGTCCATGCACCAGAACAGTATATACTTTGGCCCCTTAGCACCTATATAGCAACTGTATTCAGGCCAAAGTATCTACTATTTGGGTACATGGACAGGGCAGCTGACCCGTTTGCACCCTTGTAGCTCTGAACTGGAAGCAAACAACGTTTAACCACAAACTAGCAACATTTGAGACAGAACTTTTGCGCGTTTGGGACGATGAGACCATGTTTGGGATGGTGGATAAGGTAGTCGGCTGCTCCTATGTATGTTGGTTGAGGCAACGAGGAAGTAGTCGTGATATTTGCGCACTCTGAATGAGCTTCTAGTAATTCTAGTATGGATGAGGCAATGGCTCACTCCTTTACTGGACGAGGAATTGGGAAGTAGTTTTGGTATATTAGGTGAGACGTAGTGGGGAGCACAGGATTTGTCCTCTATGGGAAGTGCTGGTGGTATTGCTACCCAAAACCGGCAAGGGCTCAGCCAACTAAACGGGTCACAGCCTCTCTAACGGAGCCCTTATCGGACCCTTGAACAAACCTTGGAAGCTCCTGCCAAAGCTCCGATGCCCTTCTAGCACGAACCACCCTAAGCCCTAAACCCTAAATCCTAAACCCGAAACCCAAACCTTAAACCTCAAACCCTAAACCCCTTATAGATCCCTTGGAAGGATCCCTCTAAAGGATCCCTGATAGATGTATAGATCCCTTGAAAGGAACCCTACTTGGAGGTTCATGGGTAGTTATAAGTGGAGTTATAAGTCCCCTAATATGGGTTATAACTGTAGTTACCCTACTTCTAAGCCCAGTTATAACTACCCATGAACCTCCAAGTCTAAACCCTAAACCCTAAACCCCCTCTGACGTGCCAGGAAGCTCTGGTGGGCCACGACGATGAGGGCTGGACTGCCGCTGGGTGGATACGAAGAACCCAGGGACTCCTACTAGGGCCCCAAAAAAGCACATAAGCAAAAATAAGGATAGGGATGTCCCATATAAACCCCCTTAAAAGGAAGCCCAATGAGGTAGGGATATCCCCATAAAATGCTTATGCTTATGTGCTTTTTTGCGTCCCTACCTACGGTTCACGATATAAATCCTGAGGTTCCTTTAAAGGGATCTATAAGGGTACCTTTAACGGGTTCCTGTAAGGGATCTATAGGGTTTTAGGGTTGGGTTTAGGGTTTATGATATAAATCCTGCATTACCTTCTTAAGGACCCTAATCTATGGGAATTATGGTATGTTCCTCTTTTTGGGTAATGCAGGGTTGATATCAACCATAGGATCCCTTCATTAAGGAATAAACCCCTTAGGGTTCCTTTATGGGATCTTCAAGGGTTCTAGAAGGGAATTAAGGAAATTCCTTACATGACAGTAGGATCCCGAATATGGTTTAAGGAATATTGGAGTCTCTGGGAACCCAGTTCACGGCTTGCCTTTGCTATGCTGGGTCTTGCTGGTGAGTCTTGTACCTTCCCTACAATGGGGGAACATAAAACACACCCGGATACTACAAGGGCTTAAATAGTTACCTATACTATTCTGGGGGATCCTTATTATAATTATAGTATATTGGGCACCAAAATTCTGCACTAGCCAGGTCCAGCGGCCGCACTCACTGCTGGGCCACCAGACCTGAGGCAGGACGATGGGCATGTTTTTTCGAGTTATGTAGCTTAGGGTTTTGATTTTAGGGTTCAGGGGATGCTTCAATAGAAGCCCTTACGAAAGTGTATTTAGTATGCCGGAGTCTATGCTGATGGTCTCATTTTCCGAAAGTCCCATGAGTCCCATGTTCGTGTTCAGGGTTTCTATTGTTTAAGGTGCCTGATTTTGTAACTGCATTTGGCGGTCTACCCGGAAAAGAGCACTGATTGGGGTTCAGGGTTCGGCATTAATCTCTGATCCTAAAACCTAAACCAGGGTTTACGGAGGGTTTGGGGATAATAAATGGGATATTCCAAGCGGGGTGTGCAGGATCAGCGCATTGGGCTGAAACTCAGACTTCTTAGGGTGTAAGGTTTAGGGTTTGGGGTACTTCAAACTACACGTCCTACTACCCCTTGAAGCGTCACACTCTGCGTGAAGCCTGTCGGCTAACCATGTTGTCACACACTGCGTCATACTCCGATATCACCAGTTGTACTATCTACTATAGGGGCCTAAATAATTACCTATAATAGTTTGGTGGTTCCTTGTGTTTTATAGTATAATGGGCCGCCCCCTACTATTCTAACTAATAAGTCCCCTATATTACTCTAACTCGAGACCACATCGTACCGCATTTCTTTTCAGAGCCTACGAAGGTCTCTGATTCGTGCAGGCCACTGGCTGTCTAATTCCAGGACCCGTCAACTCCAGCTGCCTGCTTCGTCTTGCGGTTCCTTCATTAGAGATGCAGTTCCGGTGCAGAATTATCAGATTGCTCTGTGTTGTTCAGTCCTTTCCTTACGGTCAAAACTTTAGCTACCACTGCTTCCCACTCCGGAAAGCAGGTCAAAGCCGTGGCCGCGAACAGCGGCGTGTCATGTGAGTTATCTGCATGCATTGCTCTTTCACTCACAGAAAGCCTCTTTGTCCATGGGCTTTCAGTGGGTGGAGCAGCCTTTGTTAATGAAGCAGCAGGGAACGGCATTCCAGTGTCATGAAGGGTTACTGGTTATAGTGGTTTTATGCACAAGCAGCCATCACCACAGTGTCACTCTCTGTGCGTGCATGCACGCCCACATCAGTATGGTGTTTTTCATCATCTTTAGTCAGTGTTACTGTTACTACATATGCCCTTTCAATGTCATTAGTACCTTCCTGCTTGCACAGACACACACACACACAGACACACGCGCACACACTCATATGCAAGTATGCATGTAATATATGTATGCATGTGTGATTGTGTGTATGCATGCATGTGTTTATGTATGCAAGTGTGTATGCATGTACCTATGTACCATGTACCTATGTAAGCCTATGTATCTATGTGACCATGTAGCTGAATCTATGTATCTTTGTATCTATATACAGGTAGGCAGGAGGGAAGGTAGGTAGGTAGGTAGGTAGTTAGGTATTTACGTGTATGGCTGTAAGCATGTATGCATGCATATATCCAGGTATCCTTACATCTTTGTATCTTTGTACCTATGTATCTATCTACTATGTATCCATCTATCCATCTGTCCTTCGGTCGATATTCATGCTTCTTCCGCCAGGGAAGAGGGAAACATAGAGAGAGAGATAGATAGATAAGAGACAGCGAGACGGAGAGTCAGAGTGATCATGTCGGTATCGAGCGCATCTTCTTCCAGGTCCCCTTGCCCGTCCAGGCTAGGCCAGAGCAAACTCGGGATGACCGTTTCCTGCGACATGTTGCCGCTTACGTCTGGAGGTGTTGTTTAAAATTGTCAGTTTGGAGATAAGGGCTTTTAGGCTTTAGGGCCAAGCAAACTCACTGGCCTTGTCCTGCAGATGCTCTTGTGGTTCGTGTCGTAGTGTTGTATGGCCTCCTGTTGGAAGCTCGACGTCGCTCGGCTCCTGCATACCGTTCCTGTACACTGATCGATTCAAGATGCCATGCTCGCGGATGCGTCCCAGCGACGGCAGCCGGCCAAAAAGGTGAACAAAGCGGTTGAGGGGTTTTTTCAGCTGCTAGGCACCTTTTCTTAGCTGCACCACTTCGAAGTGCATGTGCAAGAGCCTATGAGGTGTTTTTCCTATCAGACAAGTGTGTTGGCCGATTCGATTTTCCCTGGTTTCTGTGCTTAGGTTCTAGTTCGGGGGCTTTTTACAATGGGGTCCTTGTTTCAGCAATCATTTCGGCAAGGATGTATCTGGACCCTACACTGCCCTACGCCCTAAAGCCGAAAGCCTCAACCCTAAACCCTTATCTATGGTCGATATGGAAGGTCCCTAATTGTTGGAAGGCCTACGCTTGTCATGTTTGCAGCTTCGCATCCGGCCTCTGTCCAGTTTGTACTGGATAAGATTTGGTTGAAGGTTTACGGTTTCCCGTTTAGGGTACAGAGTGATTCGGCAAATGCAAGTGCATAGCTGAGTGTATTTCGTTCTGAAACCCTAAACCCTGGTAGTTCCTGACTCAGAAGGCTCTTCTCCAACACAACTTCCTGGCTACCCGGCCGGGCTAAACTGCTAAACTGGGCCTGCCCGTGCTTGGCACATGGGTCGTTCTCTAAAGTAGGGTCCCGTTTAGGAACCCTCAAAAAGCACCCTCATAAATGGACCCTAAAACGGACCCTAATATAGAGAATTACATGCGTAGCTGCCTTATGTATGAAAAGGGTTCAGTGTTTAATATAGGGGTCTCAACAATCAGAATAGCGTTGTGGGGCATATTATACTATCACTATAATAAGGAACCCCCCATAATAGTATTGGTAATTATTTGGTCCCCTATATTAGGGGCAGAAGCAGGTGCCAGCCACCATGCACCTGCAACCACAGCCGAAGTGCGCGTCACAGCGCACGACGCTGAGTTTGCCCTTGGCTGCCTCTCATATTCCGAGGTTTGACCTGCTTCTCTGGGCTTTGGAGTACCATACTTTAATACTTTTTTCTTAAAGGAACCAATAGGAAATACAGGTTTATACTTTTTTCTCCCTGGTGACTTAAAAGCCCAGTTCTTTAGGGTTTCTATAAGTGAGCTGTAAGGGTCCCTTTTAGGGTTCCTAGAAGGGATCTATTGGGTTTAGGGTTCAGGGTTTAGGGTTTAGGGATCCTATAAGGGTACTACAATGCAAGGTTTTAGTATAGAGGCCTTTATAATTAGAATAGGTTCCTTTAAAGGGTTGCTTTAAGTTTTCCTATCAGGTTGCTATAGGGTTTAGGGCTTTTGCTTTGGGATTTAGGGTTTAGGGTCTAGGGTTTAGGATTCGAAGAACTAGGACAGTTTGTTGAGAAATCGTGTCTCGGGGCGACCGTGCGGAGCTTGAGTTCAACGTTTGGGTATGCGTGGTCCGTTCCTGCTGCAGTTTGAGATTAGGACGTGGTTCCGGTTCACCTAGCTAGGTTGAGAGCTTCGTTGCCAGGCACAAGAGATTTCTTTCCAGTTGATGTGATGTTGCAAGGATGTTTTAGAACCTGCTTAGCCATTGCTTGGTGGAAAATGTCACAGAGGCTTTGCCATGAACCTTAAACCCTCAACCTGAACAAAAACCTAAATCTGATGTCTGAACAGGCCTCATTCTAGCAACAAGCTAGAGTCTAGAGTTCAGTGATTTTGGGTTCAGTGCTTTAGGATTTAATGGCTCAGTGTTTAGATGCATTCCATGCGTTAGACGGAGTATCCAACCTCCAAAGCCTTCCACATCCTATAGTTAAACCCTAAACCCAAAACCTTCCACATCCTGTAGAAGCACAACCTCCAAACTTCCAAAACTCCCCATTCCAAGACCTCACTTCCCAAAGCCAACCCTGGGCTTTGGAGTACCAAACTTTAATACTTTTTTCTTAAGGGAACCATTACGAAATAAAAGTTTCTACTTTTTTCTCCCTGGTTACTTAAAAGCCCAGTGCCCTCAAACCCTACAAACCCTAAACCCCCAACCCCTGAACCCTATAAACCTACACTCTATACCCACTATACCCGAGGTAAGCTCCCAGATAGTAAACCGCTCCTGTACTGCTTGGAGGATCATGGGACTTATAGTAATTATAACTATAGCTTCCTTAATTATAACCCCAATTACTATGTCCCATGATCCTTTAAGTAAAGCTGAGATCCCGAACCCTGAACTGTGAAGATCTCGACCCTCAAAACCTGATGATAGAGACACAAAAAGAACCTGCACAGAATCCTTACTGGCACCTTTTTGAAAGACCTGACAAGGGCTAAGCTGTACATTGTGGTAGGATTACATAAGCCTCAAAACGCAAAAGGTTTCCTGTTACCCTAAGCCCTAAACCCTTAAGAATCCTTCCTTTTGAGTCCAAGGCAGCAGTCCTCGCGGTAGAACGGAGAGCTGCGACAACAGTAGCTGCTTGACTAGCAGTTTCTCGGGGAGCCCATGTTAGTATGTAAATGTATGTAAGAATGTACGTATGTATGTATCTCTGCATCTATTTCTATATCTCTTTCTATGTCTTTGAATATCGGGATCTATATCTGTATCTAATAATTCTATTATACCTGTATCTTTTTCACATGCAGGTAGATAGAGACATGTTGCATTATACATACTGTACGCAAATGTTGTGTGTTTGTGTATGTCTATGTCTATGTCTGCGTCCATGTCTATGTTTGCATCTGTATGTGTTTGTGTATGCGTATGCGTATTTGCATGCATGCATGCATGCATGCATGCATGCGTGGATGGCAGGATGGATGGATGGATGGATGGATGCATGCATGCCTGCATGTATGCATGTATGGGTGCATATGTGCAGTTATGTAGCATGAACCCATGTGCCCACGTACCTACTTACTACGTAGGTCGTAGGTAGGCATGCACGTGTGTACACATGTGTGCATGCATGTATGTACGCATGTATGTATGTATGAATGTATGTTTGGGTATGTAGGTCACATGTATGTGTGTAGCTATTCATGCATGTATGTTTGTATATGTGTAGATTTGTGAAATTTATGGATGAACGACTTTTTGAATGCAGTTCATGCATGCATGGATGGATGCATGGATAAAGGGATGGATGAATAGATTTATATATATATATATACATACACTGCATATACATTTGCCTGTGCGAGGTTGTAGGGGACCTTATGCTGAGCTTTTACAGCTAGTAGGTTCCGCGGGTTTCATTGGGTTGTCATAGGAAGTTCTGGGGTTTGCAGGAGCTTTAAGTATGCAAGATACCTCGGTTGAATACTTGAAACTATCCCTATGCAGTGTACGTAACGCCTTTAAGAGAATCCTCAGGGTCAGATGTAGGGTCTAGGGTCTTGCGGTTTTGTATGGGATTTAAGACTGATGGCAGACTTGAACACCCGATGCCTCCCTCACCAAGCCCTAAACCCTAAACCGTACATACATTTCTCTATAAATGTAAATATAGATATGTAAACACATGTGTGTGTGTATATGTATTTTGTTTTATTTACTTCTCAAGATATGTTGCTTATTAGGTTGTAACATGTTATAACCATAGTTTGTAAATGTATTTTATGTGTGCATATGTATATCTATATGTATATGTATATGTATATGTATATTATGTGTATTATGTACATGATGTATATTATGTATGTTATGTATAGTATGTAAGTATATTATGATGTATATTATGTATATTTTGTACAATTTGTATATTATGCATATGATGTATATTATGTATATGTATATGTATATGTATATGTGTATGTATACGTATAGTTATATGTTATGTATGTATGTATGTATGTATGTATGTATGTATGTGTATATATATATATGCGTAGTGTATGTAAGTTTATATGTCTATGTGTATTTATATGTATATATAGATGTAGATGTAGATGTACATTGCGCGTTCTAACTCGATCCGAGGTTCTCGGCCTAATCCTTCCGGCGATGTGCCTGCGACTTAAAGGGATGTTCATTGCGCCACCGCTTCCTTTCCGGCTTAGGGTTTAGGGTTTAGGGGCTTTAGTGCCCCAAGGCTCGCAATAGCCCAGAAGCCCGCCTCCACAGTATGGTCTCTGGGCCCAACAACTACAAACGTCTGAGTCCTTGGAGCCTCAGGGCTGGCTAATCCTGAGCCCTAAGTCCTAAACCTTAAGCCCTGAACCCTCAGCCCTATGCTTAAGCCCTAAACCCTCTCAGCAGTTCAGGGCAGATATTGCCTTCCAAAATTCCAGAATCTATTGCCACCCTCCGGTCAATAGTGAACCCTAACCAATCACTTTGGGGGCTGTTGGTGTGAACGGTAGGTTTCCTATGAAGTCCAACTTGATATAGAAGCCGGAGAAATTACTTACCAATATTATCTGTCAGGGTCCCATAATGTAGCTATACTACAACATACCCGCCACGCCTTATTCTAATTATTAAGGCCATTGCAGTACTCAAATCAGGGGCCAAGTTGATTTCTTGACGTCAGACCCCAAGTGAGGCAATGTTTGTCTACATGGAATTGCAGAGCATAATATAGGGGCCGTAATAACTACCTATACTAGTGTGGGGGTTCCTTATTACAATTATAGTAGAATTGGCACCAAAACCCTATTCTAATTATCAAGGCCCCTATATTATAATATTATAGTACCCATATAGACCCCTTATGGACCCCTAAAAAGGAACCCTATTCTGATTATCAAGGCCCCTATATTACAACCCTAAAGACTGGGCCCTAAAGGTCCTAAAGCCGTCAATCCTGAGGCTGAACCCTACTTGGGTAGTTAGAGGTGGAGTTATAAGTCCCGTAATCTTACCTTTGGTTAGTAGGAAATGGAGGAATGGGGTACAATTATAACTACTATTACTACCATTCTTCCATTCCCTACTAACCAAAGGTAGGTAATATGGGTTTTTAACTATAGTTACCCTACTTATAAGCCCACTTATAAGTACCCATGAATCTCCAAGTAGACCGCATGATTGTCCTGGCTAGTATAAGGGCCTTAATAATTAGAATAGGGATCCTCTAAAGGGTTCCTTTAAAGGGGGTCTATAGGGATCTAGAAGGGTACTATAATGTAGGGGCCTTAATATTGAGAATAGGGTTTTGGGTTACATTATACTATAATCATAATAAGGAACCCCCCGAAATAGTGTAGGTAGTTATTCAGGCTTCTATATTACTGTCTCGATATTGTGTTCATATATTCGGCGTCTTTGGGAAACGAATCACAGGGCAAATTCCCGAGCGTCAGAATGCCACCGCTCGAATTTCCAGAGGTAACCCTGGATCCGGAGCTCTAAACCTAGAGAGCCCAATACCCCTTAATTAAGGAATATGGCTTAAATTATATAGAGCTTCATATCATGATTTAAGCCATATTCCTTAATTAAGGGGTATTGGGCTCTCTGGGAACCTAGCTGCCTAGCTTAGGGTTTACCTTAACCCTGAATAACCTACCTTTTTAGGGCTCCTTATTATGATTTCTTTATAAGTCCTTAAAATGGTAGGTTATTCCGGGTTAAGGTAGGGTTTAGGGTTTAGGAACAGAGGTCTGGATAATCAGTAGTAGCTTTGCCTCGTAGTGATTTGTATAGTCCCTGTATGTCTCAACCATTGCTATAAGACCTTGCCCAATTCGTAAGGCCTCTGTATTATCCGTTATAGCAAAACTTCCGGAAACCCTTCGAGGAACCCTATGCTAATTGTTTTAGGCTTTGCTGGAAATCCTAAGCCCTTATAGGAACCCCTTAAAAGAAACCCTTAAGGGAACCCTTAAGGTACATGGGCCAATGGTTTTGCTTTTGCCCGGCTTCCCTCAACCCTAGAAACCCTAAGCCTTAAACCCTCCACCCTACTTGGACCCCCCTATCTACCCTCCTTTATACCTTTTTTTGCCCACTATGAAGGACCACAAGGGCTCCATTAAAGGGCCATTGGGGGGTCCTGGTACCTACACTTATACCCTAAACTTACCCGAAACCCCAAACCCTAAACCCTCGACCCTAAACCCTAAACCCCTAAACTCTAAACCCTCAACCCTAAACCCTCCCTACACTTTAAGAAGCTTTCAAGCCTCTGCGAGGCTTCTTACGCCAGGAGCGCAGGACAAGACTGTGGGGATCTCGGATGGATCTGCTGAGGGAGCGCTGGGTCTAAACCCTAAACCCTAATCCCGGGAGCACTGGGCTTAGGCTTTCGAATTGTAGGGTTTAGGGTTTCTATCGTTTTTTTTACCCTTCGGGTTGAAGGTTTTAGAGTTTTAGGGATTATAGGACAGGGTTTTGTGTTCAGGGTTTAGGGTGTCAGGTATTCGGTTTTAGGGTTGAGGGTTTTAAGGATTATGCGCTAGAGTTTGGGGGTTGGAAACTAGGGGGTTGTGGTTTGTGAATTGTCAGGTGTGAGGCTTTGGTTGAGGGCTATGGTTCGCTCTGCTTTTGTTGGTTTGCTCTAGTTGGAGATTAGCGCATAGCTTCAAGCACGGTTGGGAGTTGCCCGACGCTTTAAAACCCAAATCCTAAACCCAAAGACCCATGACCGCAGTTCAGCGTCCTACTCCGTTTCCAATGTTCCCTACCTGTGCGCTTGGATCAATTCTTCCTGGACCACAGTTTGCCATGGTGTCCTTGAAATCATAAATCCTGACCCTTCAACCCCTCCAGCCCTCAAACCCTAAACCCAAAGCCCTAAACCCTAAACCCCCTGCAAACCCTAAGCCCTAAGCCTTCAAGCCTTTACCATAAACCCCCAGGCCCTAAACCCTAGGCCATAAGAGCCTTCAACAAAAACATGCGACCTGACCCCTTAAACCATAGAGCTGAAGAGCCCTCAATGCAAAGAAAGCAAAAACATAAGCGCCCCAAGCTAAACTCTAAACTGCCGAGAGCGCCCATGGGCGCTCGAGGCTCCGACCGAGGCCCCCGGCCGAGCGTCCCCTCAGAACGATGAGGGAGGGTAAAGCCTCCTGCCCCGAACCGCGAATGACCCCCTCCTGCCCTTCCCTGCCCTTCCCTGCCCTGCTCGCCCTGCCTGCCCTGCCCTACCCGTCCCGCACTGCCCGACCAAATCAAGCCTTATTTGTGGTCACAAATTCTTTTCGCAAAAAACGAATTTTTCATTTGTGTCGGGGCCGATGGCTTCCCCCCGTTTCGGAAGCAAAACAAGGCTTCCCGGAGCCTGCCAAAGCCTTTTTGAGCCAGCTTCCCCATCCCTTCAAAATTCCAGCGACCCCGACAGGGTGCGAGGGGCGAAGTGTTTCTTGGAAACCCTTTCTTCTCGTCGAGCGGCCGGTACAGGCCGCGAGGACCTACAACCCCACACCAATCCATCTCAGCTGTGGTTTGCTTTGAAATGTAATCATTTAATGCAGAGCTGCGAAGGGAAGCAAAGAGCAAGAAAGCCCCCCTTGAGGGGGGTTTGGGGGGTGAACCCCAAACCCTAGTTGAGAATAGTTGGGGTGGTTGGGGCGGGACTACATGCTGACGCAAGCGCGCGATAAGTGGGCGCGCCCCGTGTTCCTAAAGTAAAAGGCGCACCCACCGCGCGCACACTGTATACACACCCTAAACCCAAAACCCTAAACCTTAAACCCCCCCAGCTCGGAACCCGAAACCATCAAGCCCGAAACTCTAAGCCTCACAACCCCCCCAAAATGGGAGAAACCCAAACCCTAAACCCTAAAACCATAAGAGCCTTCAACAAAAGCATAACCTAACTCCCTAAACCCTAAACCACCAAAAAACAAACCTAAAGCTCGAAACCCCAGACCCAAAACCCCTAAACCCTTAACCATCAAACCCTAACCCCCAACCCTAAACCCCTAAGCCCTAGACCCTAAACTCCCAACCCCGAAGAATGGAACCCTAAACCCCCTAAGCCCCCTAAACCCTAAAGCCCTATGTATGTAGGACCTTTGGGGTTTATTTGGGAATAGTCTCTTCCTACGACTATATAAAGTATTACATTCATATTATATTTCGCATTTTCAAATTTCAAAATGTTCAAACTTTTGCTTAAAGGAAAAGATTTCTGGTAGGCCAAAACTTTTTAAAATTTGAAAAAATTAAAAATTTTTCAATTTTGAAAATGCGGGTTTTCAAATTTTCTATATTTTCAGATTTTTGCTTAAAGGAAAAATTTGAATCGTTTGAAAATTTGAAAATCTTAGATTTCTGGTAGACCAGGACTTTNAAGTTTTGAAAATTTGAAAATCCGCATTTTCAAATTTCAATATTTTTCAATTTTTTCAAATTTTTCAATTTTTAAAAAGTTGTGGCCTACCAGAAATCTAAGATTTTCAAATTTTCAATTTTTTCAATTTTTTCCTTTAAGCGTTTGAAAATGCTGAAAATTTGAAAATCGGCATTTTCAAATTTCAATATTTTTCAATTTTTTCAAATTTTTGAATTTTTAAAAAGTCCTGGTCTACCAGAAATCTAAGATTTGCAACTTTTCAAATTTTTCAAATTAAGCAAAAATTTGAAAATATTGAAAAATTGAAAATCCGCATTTTCAAATTTCAAAATTTTTCAATTTTTAAAAAGTCCTGGTCTACCAGAAATCTAAGATTTTCAAATTTTTCAATTTTTTCAAATTTTTCCTTTAAGCAAAAATTTGAAAATTTTGAAAACTTGAAAATCCGCATTTTCAAATTCAAAAGTTTTTCAATTTTGTCAAATTTTAAAAAGTTTTGGCCTACCAGAAATCTAAGATTTTCAAATTTTCAATTTTTTTCATCTTTTTCCTTTAAGCAAAAATTTGAAAATTTTGAAAATTTGAAAATCCGCATTTTCAAATTTTACAAATTTTTCAATTTTGTCAAATTTTAAAAAGTTTTGGCCTACCAGAAATCTAAGATTGTCAAATTTTCAATTTTTTCAATTTTTTCTTTTAAGCAAAAATTTGAAAATTTTGAAAATTGGAACATCCGCATTTTCAAATTTCAATTTTTTTCAATTGTTTCAAATTTTTCAATATTTAAAAAGTCCTGGTCTACCAGAAATCTAAGATTTTCAAATTTTCAAACGATTCAAATTTTTCCTTTAAGCAAAAATCTGAAAATATAGAAAATTTGAAAACCCGCATTTTCAAAATTGAAAANAAAGTCCTGGTCTACCAGAAATCTAAGATTTTCAAATTTTCAAACGATTCAAATTTTTCCTTTAAGCAAAAATCTGAAAATATAGAAAATTTGAAAACCCGCATTTTCAAAATTGAAAATTTTCAATTTTTTCAATTTTTAAAAAGGTTTTGGCCTACCAGAAACCTAAGATTTTCATTTTTTCAATTTTTTCCTTTAAGCAAAATTTTGAAAATTTGAAAATCCGCATCCGCATTTTCAAATTTCAACATTAATCAATCCCTGCCGCTCCGTGTCTTCTAGAATCGGCTACGCATACAATGTGCCCGATTTATGCAGACATTCTGTAGGTCATCGTTTTTCGCATACGCAGACCCAGGGGGGGGCCGTGATCCCCGTGATTCGGGCTAGTGGCGTCTTGATCCAGGGAGAACCACCCCTGTGTACAGCGCGATCTAGAATCTCTCGCAACCAGGTGCGGGGGTATGTACTTTATTGTACAGGGAAGGGGGGATATACGTACTGTCGGCATGGCTCATAACACCTGCATCTACAGTAT
>BGNK01004275.1:558-27679 GCA_003297005.1 Symbiodinium sp. clade A Y106
GTGCTGGTGCTGGTGCTGGTGCTGGTGCTGGTGGTGCTGGTCCTGGTGGTGCTGGTGGTGCTGGTGGTGCTGCTGAACCACTAGCTTACACCCACACGGCCTCGACCCTAAGCTCTTGAACAACATCCTTAATCTTAAACCTGTTGCAAACCTCCAAAGCCCAGCAGCACTGTAGTACTCGAGAACCCTCAATCTTAAGTTGCTCAATCCAATCAGAGGAACCCGCAACTCAAAATACCGATCCCTAAACCCTAAAGCGGACTTCGGGGAACTGAATAGCTACAAACCTGATAAGTAGATCTGAAACTTCGCCACCTATAGCTGAACCCAAAACCCGAAACCTGAACTCTGAGGCCTTTTGTCCTGTAGCAACCACAACCACACATACCACGACACCATACGGGAGTTTCCGAAAATAGGAGACCCTAGTACAGTACCCTAAATAGTAGGATCCTTTTGTAAAAGGACCCCAAAATAAGGTACCCCGGTACCCCTAATTTTCGGAAACTCCCATACACCAACAAATGCAGAGAACTAGTTAGTCAAAGCAGAGATCGCATGACACGAATTAAACCGAACGCCAAGTCGCATGTTCGAGACCTGCACCGCAGGCCCGCAGACATGCCTCGATGATGCGCAGCGTCTGCACCGTCTCCTGGGAACAGCCATTTGGGAGTGGGTATTCTACTATTGGTCTCTGAAACTCCCTGTTAGAGCTGGACGGGTTTATACGGTCTTGACTGCGTTGTACTACAGTCTTCGGGGTTGGGTCTTCAAGAAGCTTGAGTGTAGAAGTTGTGGCGTAGGGCCCTTAACTGGGTTTACAGTTTACAGGGTCTGAGGTTTGAGGATTCGTCGCTTTAGGGGTTCAGGGCGGCTAAAACCCTAAACCCTAAAGCCCTAGATACTAAAACCCAAAACCCGATATTCCCAGCTAACCTGGCCCCGACCCGCGGGCGGGATGGGAACCTCTGTATTTTTTGGCACGCTCATCTGGGAGTTTCCGAAAAAGGGTACCTTATTTTGGGGTCCTTATAATAATTTCTACTATTTAGGGTACTATATTAGGGTCCCCTATTTTCGGAAACTCCCAATCTGTCGGTCGACTCTCCACCCCAAGGAAGCGACTGCCCCGAGAGACAATCAGCTCGCAGGTGGACACCTTCACACATTCGTAGCACAGAGATTGGGGTCGGATCATGGTCATAAAGACCACTATTGCAGTGAGTGACTGATCGAGTGGGGATGGAGAAAGGGCCTGAATCAGTGCTTGTCGGGGTTCCTTCTAGAAGCCCCGACCCACTGACGTCAGCTCTGCAGGCACGCGCCCTGTCCTTCTCGGGGCCTCCAGGAACGACGGTAGGTTTTCCATCACTGCCTTTCCGAGCTGCTGTGAAGCCAAAACTAAACTCCCAGAACCTCAAACCCCCCCCCCAAAAAAAAAAAACGAAGCAAACCTTAGGCCTCGAAATCCCTCGATAGACCGATGAAACTCAACCCCGAAGGCTAAGTTGAGACCTTGCAAATTCGAGGGCTTACTGGCCAGAGCTTCAGAGTTTAGGAGTCCCGGAGGTTCATCGCCCCGCTAAACCTAAACCTCTGGACCCTACATCTTACAGCCGAGCGAACCCTCATTGGTTTCTGGATGCAGGGTGTCGAGGTCCGTAAGGGCGGGCCTTAAGATGAGAATTCGGCTTTTTCGGCTATATCAGTTTTTCCGACAAAACGGGTTTTGGGACATATAAGCTAACATGGAATAGTTCGTTTAAGGAACCCTGAGGAAAAGTATTGGTGATTTTTCCAGCCCATATATTAACTGGCGCCGCACAGGAACAGCCCTGCTTCCCTAACTTTGCCTTTCCGGGCACCCACTGCGCCCGAGACGTAGATGGTCCCCGTCTCTGTGATCACTGCAGAGCAGAAGGGCAAACGAGCCTGATCGAATAGAGGGGTCGAAAGCCCCTACCTCTGAATATACCCCGAAACCCTATTCTAGCTAAATAATTCGTAATCTTACAGCCCCTACCTCGGAATATACCCCAAAGCCCTATTCTAACTGACCATTAAGGCCGTCTATATTAGTTTACTGCTTTGGGTCCCTGCCCTTATGGCGCTTGGATTAATCGGAGAGGTCGAAGGGTTCAGGGTTTCCTGTGGCTTCTGGTTGTTGAGGGTTTAGGGTTTAGAGGTTTAGGGTTTAGGGTTTAGGGTTTAGGGTTTAGGGTTTAGGGTTCAGGGTTTAGGGTTGAGGGTTTAGGGTTTGGGGTTTAGGGTTTAGGGTTCCAAACCAAACAACGAAAACAACTTTGAGAGCATTGCGACGGTTTCCGTGGCCGCCTCGATCTGCAGGGTTTTGATTGCACAGTGTGCAATGAGGTTCGGCCCATACCAAGCATCAAGTTCAAGGGTGTAAGGCTTTAGAGCTTTCAGGATTTCGGGTGGAGGGGCGGGGGGGGGGGTAGGAGTTCGCGTTTGTCGTCGTGGCTTTTTGTTGGCAGGCTTCTGTCGTGCTGTCGGGGCGGGATATTGCCGGCAGTCAAGGCGCATTCAGGCAATACCTGTGGCTCTAAGTACCTACTATCTTAAGGTCACACCGAAATACCCGTAAAAGAAACACCAAGAGTCATAATCCGCTCAATTTATGGGTTCAGGGTAAGCCATGTTTACAGGTGCACCTCAAAACAAATGAGACAAACAAACCGAAGCCCTTAAGCATCTGTTGACTTGGCTCAGGTCTTTTTTTGTTTAAGGGCTCCTCTTCTCACTGTTACGAAGGCCGGTGGGTTGGGGGCCTCACAGGTTTAGGGTTTAACCCCAAAGCCACAGGCCACAAGCACTCCAACAAACCTGGTCCAGACAAAGTTGCAGAAATGCCCAGGAGCGCATTCCAGTCCAGCGTCACATGTGTTTTTCCAGCGCTCACCTCGCTCTTGACATCAATATTGCCTTGGCCATCATACCCTGAGGCGTCAGACTTGAAAGATCCAGAACCACGCCCCCACCCCTGCCTGAAAAATTGCAGAAGCCCTAATTGAAACCCCTGAACTGAACCCCAAAGCCCACAGGGCGAGCATCCTAAACCCTACAAGGCCCTACAAGAGGCCCTGCACTTCCGTGTCTTTTCTTCATAAGAAGCTGGCTTTTGTATTTTGCCGATGTTTGCTGGCTAAACGTCCGCAGCCCCGCAGGTTTTTGCCTGCAGAACCGAAAACCCATAATTCAGAATTAATCTTACGGCCCTATTAATTAGGCGTTTGGGACAATACGCGGATCATATTACTAACTTTTCTGGCCTCTACTAGTATGGCGTCAGTTATGCAGAAGTCCATATTTCACTTAGGGATTGCTGTAATTAAGTACTTCTCAACTATGGGATCTTGGAGTCAGTGAAACCAACCTTGAGTCCAGGCCTGGGCCTAACGGTTTAGGGTTTAGGGTGTCGAGTTTGGGGTTTAATGTAGGGCCAAGGCGAGCAATCTCTGTGCTTCAGACTTCTGCGCAACCTCGTAAGAGAATGCGGCGGTGCGCCGCGCTTCAAGAGACATGGTATAGGGCTTGATGATTTGCTATGTGATGAACTCCTGGAAACTTACGCTGGTTCTAGCAATCGTCCTGACCTTAACAAGCTGGCAATGCTGCGGAGCCACCTCCCAGCCCCTTGAATGTATACTATTACTACTTGGAGGTTCAGGGGTAGTTTTTAGTGGGGTTATAAGTCCCCCAATATGGCAAGTATAGTTACCCTACCTGTAATTTCCCATGAACCTCCAAGTAAAACCAACTAAATATCTGATTCCAAAGGAGAGCCCAGCAACCTAGCCCCGGAACGGCTACCTTCTTGGCGATTTGAATGCGTGGCTTCCGCAGGTACCCGACGAGCCTGCAGACAGTTCTAGGATCATTTGAGTAGCCTTTGCTGTCGTGTTGCTATTCATACCATCTTCCGGTTGTACCTGCCATGATTCAGTGCTAGGTTCCCCAGTGGCCCCTTAATAATAAGGGTACCCTTTTTCCTACTATTCGGTTTTAATAAGGGAACCCCCCCAAAAAAAAAGGGTAAAAGGGTACTACTGGGGAACCTAGAGTGCTAGCTGCTAGCATGCTACAATCGATGCCAGAAGTGGCGCTCCACAGCTTCTTGAGGCTATTGCTTCGAGTCAGCACTACTCTCACCTCACCGCCAAAGCTGCCGAAGCCTGCTTGCGTTCTAAGTTTGGCTTTCCAGCTCCGGTCTGGAGTCCGACGCCGTTCAGGGATTTGCGAGATGCAGAAAGCACCCCAAGTCTAGACCGTAGATACTACTGTAGTATCCCTCTTCCCAGGAGCACCCTGAAAAAGGGATCCCTGATTTCAACGAGTCACGAAAATACGGCAAAACACGTATAGTAAGCTCATATGTCATAAGGTACCTCGACGCCGGTTGGGAAGACTTTAGGTTGACCATTCGATTTCAAAACATTCCACACCCTCCCAAAAGGCGCAAATGAACTGGCAAGCCGATATCTAATTTTTCGGCTAGGTGCAAACGTGAGAGCCACAGGCCCTAAACGGCACCAATACAAGGGTTTTGTCGAGGGGTACGTATATTTTCCAGTATAACTAATTACTCATCATAAGGATCCCCAACATCCCAGATTACTCCCAAGAACATTCTGCCGGCTAGCAGCAGCGCAGCTCCAATGCCTAGCACGGATGCCACGGAAGCCACGGCAATGTCGCGCACAGCCATGACAGCCGGCCAGACGATAAACCCTAAACCTCTTTCAACCCTAGTTCGAACCAGCAACAGTCGGCAGATTCTTGATCTGGTGCCGTATAGACGCAGCCGAAGCATAGCAGGCTCAGCGATGATGGCCTTCTTGCGTCTTTTGATCTGTAGCGAGTTGTGGTCTAGTACGTGCGAAAGAGGGAGATATTTAGTCATGAACATTTACAACGAACTCCGACCTCTCCTGAATCACGTTGCGCTGCTGAAGCGCTTCAAAAGCGTTGAAATGCTGCGGGCGGAGGTCTTGCAAGCCCCTAGATCATGAAGCTACCATTTATTACGAGTGCAAGGGCGGATCCGGAAAATTGAGGTAGTCTTCGGGAATCTTTCCGGTAATCCTGCATGAACCTAGAAGATCCGAGACCCAAGCCAAATGAATCTAGAGGAATGGATCTTTGGATTTGGGCTTCCTTCTTGTTGGCGCACAGGGGGCTCGTATGGGGAATTCAGGTTTTAAGGATGTGGGGTCAGCCTATGAGTTTAGAAATTGCTTTTGGAGATTGGTCTACGGGTTTCCGCTCTCTCTACACATACATACATACGTACGTACGTATGCATGTACGTGCATACGTACATACACTTATACATAACATACAGACAGACACACATACACGCAAACACAGGAACAACCAACCAAGCAACCAAACAAACAAACGTGCATATATGCATATACACATGCATGCATACATACATATGCACACACATACTTAACCTAATGTAACATAGCGTAATATACAAACCATCCATACATACATCCATGCTACATGCATAAAGGGATAGATGGAAAGCTAGACATATATATATATATAAAAATAGATAGATAGATAGCTAGCTAGCTAGATAGATAGAGAGAGAGAGATACATAGATAGATAGATCGTCGACTTGTTGCTGCACAGAACCTATAACCAGTAGTGTTCCGGATGGGGCTTGGGCAAGGCCTTGCAGGGTGAGGGGGAGGGGGTCCTTAAACTCTCTTCTTGAATCCTAAACCCTAAACTCCATACCTTCTTCAGGGTTTAGGGTTTAGGGTTTAGGGTTCCCTCCTAGGTCTAAGAGCAGGGCGCTGGATCGATGTTGTTGAACTGGCACGAGGCCACCGTAGTCTCGCCTTGGTAGGGCCTGGCCATGAGGGCTGCTACGCTTAGGGTTTAGGGTTTAGGGTTTAGGGTTTAGGGTTACTTTCATGACCCTAGACTATGGGAATTGCGGTATATTCCTGATTATGGGTAATGCAGGATTTGAGAGTTTCCAAAAATAGGGGACCCTACTAAATTGCAGGATCCTTATCAGAAGGAATCCACAATCAGGTACCCCTAATGTCGGAACTCCCATTTATATCATCAACCGCACTTTCAGGGGTCTGTAAAGGAGGGTTCCGTAGTACAAGGGTTACGATGAGGGGTCCAGAAGGGTTGCATAAGGATTGCTAGGAAAGGGGGGTCTACAAGAGTTTACAAGGGCTTACCAAATGGGTCCTACACAGGGTCCATGAGGGTTTAGGGGTTTAGGGTTTAGGGTTTAGGGTTTAGGGGTTTAGGGTCTGGAGCTTCAGGGGTTTAGGGTCCCGGGCTACAGGGCTTTAGCATTGAAGTCTTCAGTGGGTTTGGGTTCAGACTTTGGCAGCTGACCTCTGGTCTCGAACCCTCGACCAGTCAATCCTGAGCAGCGCACGATCTGCGACCCCTAAACGCGGCGGAGTGGCGGTCGGCACTCGACCACGCAGGCCTGACCGCCCATGACTCCTGGCTACGCAAGATCAGTTTTGGGGTTCTCTTGGACGTGGGGCTTGTGGGTTTCCGGATGGCACATCCCCGATGTGCAGGGGTTCAGGGTTGTAAGGATTCTGGGATAGCTTGTAGCACGGGTCGAGTTTAGGGTTTGGGGCACTTCTGCAGCTTCGGGTTTGGGGTAATATAGGGGCCGTAATAATAATTAGAATAGGGTTTGGGGGCCCATTACACTATGTTCGTAATAAGGAACCCCCAAAATAGTCTTCGTAATTATTTAGGCCCCTATATTACAGGCCTGGAGGCGTGCATGTTAGTAAGAGCTCCAAGGCGTTTATGACCCAAATGGTTTCCAGCCAAAGGGTTCGGACTTCGATGTCTCGACATGGCATCATAGGAGCACGACTCACCCAAGAACAAGCGGGGGCCTCTTCTACACTGCCTTCCGGAATTCCTTTGGTTTGTGGGAGAGCTCCCCTCATGTGTGGTCCAGAATGATAGCATCGCCCTTGCCAAGAAGGCTGCTTTTGAGCGTTCCAAATTCCAGCACATCCAGACTCCAGAATCAGAAAGTCCGTGAACTCCTGAACCCTCATGTGCCGACGACCCTATCTAACCCCATAAAGCCCTGTAACGTAGGGGCATTAATAATAAGAATAGGGTTTTGGGGTATGTCATGCTATAATCATAATAATAAGGAAGCACCAAAATAGTATAGGTCACTATGTAGGCTTCTATATTATACAATCCCAAAATTAAAAGGCTTCGGTCTTCCATCGAGGAGCCGGTACAGTTGTCGGAGGAGTCGAAGTCGTAGACGCAAGGGTCGCTCACCTCCGGAAGCACCTGGCGGCTTTCTAGGGCTCGGGGTGTGGGAGTGTGGGAGTGTACTATAGGGATAGGGGCCGAAATAATTACCAATACTATTTTGGGGGGCTCCTTAACACAATTCGGGTATGATATACCCCAAAACCCTCTTCTAATTATTAAGGCCACTACATTACAGCAGAAGCTAGAAAGTTGGAACATCAATAGCCTCATGCCCTTAAGGTAAAGTAGAGGGAATCCTAGCACTAATCATCCTAAATCCATGTTCCAACTTTCTGGGCTTCACTATAGGGGTTGGGGAGTCCGAGCTCCCAGAATCCCCTCGATTCCACCCTAGACTTAGACTTAGACCCTTCTTTTCAGAAGTAGGAGGCCTAGTCGAGGACGTTGCTTTGGGCCTTGCTGGGGCTCGTTAGGATTTTAGGGTTTGGAAAATATGAGAGGGAAACTTAGGGTTTAGGGAAATGAGAACACAATCCTCCCCCTGGATCCCCACCTCATACCTGCATGTTCTACTACGGTCATATTCGGAAACTCCGAGGAACGGACTGTTACCGTTCCTTCTGATTTCTTCGTGCAATCGTTTCCTATTAGAAAGTAATCGGCACTCTATTTTTCCATCATCCCACTGGTCGGCTTTTTGTGTGCAGAAAACTGAAGTTCAAGGCCGCAGGGCCCCCGCTCTAAGAAACCAAGCGCATCAAGGGCACTAGCAATTGGTCGAGTGCCCACTGCTGTGAGCCTTCAATCTAGGCCAATCTAGGCCCGTCCCTTTCGAGGCCCTTCAACCTACTTACGCCAAAACAACCCCAAATCCGTAAGCCCCGAAGCCACAATGCTCTCAAGCCAAGAACCAAAAAGCCCTGAACAGCTGCTAGGGCCCCGCACGCACGGCACGAGCTCGTCACAGCCGGAAAGAGAGGAGGTGACGGTCTGGGAAGAAACAGAGTTACGCTGCAGAGCTTTGGGTTAAGGGTAACGTGCTACCTGCACAATTAGAGGATCCTCGTTGTAATGTAGGCTTCTGAATCTTTTTGAGGTTGGTGCGCTACCTGTGTCCAGGTACCAGGACTTCCCCTAGCACCGGCTCAAAGCACGAACCATTTTCGAGAGAGTTTAAGCCACGAGACTCCGGGGCGAGGCTATTTTGATAAACATAAACACTGTTATCAAAGTCACTAGCTTTGATGTTACTAACCTATGAACCACAATGGAAATGCTCTCGACAGCAGTACGGCATCAATGATCATACCAATAATAAACTCCTTGGACCTGACACCCTTAATCCTAGATCCTGAACTCTACACGCCACACCCTAAACATTAAACCCAACATCTTCAAGCCTAAAGCCTACACCCCAAACTCCAAACCCTAAACATTCGCCCCGTGCTGCGGGATCGATGGGCTGCCCGACGCAGTCATCGTGCAGCGTGCAGCTCAGCTCTGCAAAGCCGATCTGGGTTTAGGGTTTAGGGTCTTTGGGGTTTGGGAGGGTTTGAGGCTTTTGGGGTTTATGCTCATGGGGTTTAGGGGCTACGCAGGGGTTCGGAAACCAGTGCAAAAAGGCTTTGGGAATAGGGGCTATAAGGCAATACCATAGAACTACTGACGAAGGTCAATACTCCTTTATGACTCGATCAAGGTTTCACAAGTGTTTGTACTCTGGGTTTTTGTTGGGGCTTTGGGTTTCAATTTAGGGATCTTAACAGAACAGGGTTCTTTACGATGTAGGGACTATGCGGGAAGTAAAATAGCTGACAATTCAGACCTCATATTGTCTGAAATCGGGATCGGTTTAGGATTTGAATCGGATTTGAAGGTTCGGACAAGAAGCTTACACACATACTACGGTTCATTTCATAGGGGTCCACGGACCCTCAACCCTAAACCCTTAACCGCCTTAACTCTAAGCCTAGTTCATCATGAAGGGCTCGCCGGGCTTGATCTACGGTCTGCAGCTTCGAGCCTAAATATACCCTAAACCCTAAACCCCAAACCCTAAACCCCTAAATCCTAAACCCTAAACCGTCGGGGATGACCGTCAGAGGCTTCTGGTTCAGCTGAACGTCTAATATATAGGGGCCTTGATAATTGGAATAGGGTTTCCGTAAAGGGATCCTGTAAAGGGGTCTATAAGGGATCTATAAGAATTTTCTATAGTATAGGGGCCTCAATGATTAAAATAGGGTGTTGGGGCCCACGAGACTATAAGTATAATAAGGAACCCCCAGCAATAGTATTGGTATTTATTTAGGCCCCTATAGTAAGCCACAAACTGAAAGCAAAGGGAAATTGAACATCGGAAGGCTTTCACTCAGGAGCCCGGGTGAAAGGTAACTTAGCCTTTTTTTATGCCCAACACCCAACAGATCCAACCGGTACCCTTGGTCCAATCCATGACACCCTATCACTTGCCCCGACGACCTGAACTTTACACTCTAGACTCTAAACCCGAAGGCCTGCTCTAAGATTGCTATTGGCTTTTTGGGCACGAAAAAAGGGATTCTGGATTTAGGGCAAACCATAAACACCACACACTAAAAGACCCCTAAACAGCCCCAAACCCGGAGCCCTCGTTGAAGGCGGCTAAGCGGCATAGCCCGGCATACAGCGCCATTGATTGAAGCCCAGAGGGTCTCGATAGCCTGCCATGGCTTTGAGGCTTCGAGTTCTTCAAGATGGTACAGGCTGTCATATACGTAGGGTTTAGAGATTAGGGTTTCGAGCACAATTTAATGGGGGCTTCGTGGCCTTTGGGGTTTAGGAGTTGCTCGGGGTCAAGGGTATAGGATCTAAGGGTTGCGGAAATTGCGAGATTCGGTTGGGATGTGGAGTATGGTATGTTGTAGGGTTGGCGTTGGGGGCCGGGGAATGGGCTTGGCCCTGACCCCTTACCTAGTGGGTTTGAATTTCAGACTATTCGGCAATGGGAGCAAAAAGATACCCTGACTCCTATAAGCACGCTGCAAAACCTTTGTGCGAACCCACTAAGCCCCATAAAACACCTCTAAACCCATTATGGGAACCCCATAATGTCCGGCTTGAAAGCTATGCAACCAACCAACCAGGACCAACCCCCGAACCTTAAACCGGAGCCTCAACACAAATGCAAGCAACCCGAGCCCGAAAGCCCCGCTGAAGCCCTAAACCCGAACCCAAAACAGATGCAGCGGTCTGCGGTAGTTTGGTTGGGACTTTATGGCATCGGGGTGCTGTGGGTGATCGGAGCCATCAGGACAGGTTCCATGAGAGGACCCTGAACACGTGCCCGAAACCCCTCAACCTTTGCTTCAGGATTCGGATTTCGAGTCTAGGAAATCCCACAGCCTCAAAGCCCTAAACCCACACGCGTAGACCATGGGCCTGAAGCCCCTTTAAGCTTTGGGGTCTAGGATTCAACTTTTACGGTTCGGGGGATTCAGGGGTAGAGGCTTTAGGATGTAGGGCAATGTAGGGATTGAGCTCCAGGGTTCAGCGTGCAGCAACGTGGGGGTGTAGGGTTCCGAGTTTACAGACAGAGAACCCAATACCCCTTAATTAAGGAATATACCTTAAATCATAATAGGGATCCTAGTATAATTTAAGGTATATTCCATAATTAAGGGGTATTGGGATCTCTGGGCCATTAATACGCCTTAATATTGACCCTGGACACTAAATCCTCGACGCCAATCCCTACAACTTAGAACCCTGAATGCAAGCCCTGGGCACAGGATCTTGGTCCCAAAACCCGCCCCAAGCCCTGCAAACCTTAAACATACGGTTGATGATATAAATCCTGCAATACCATATTGACTCTCGACTATGGGAATTATGGTCTTTTCCGTATTGTGGGCAAAGCAGGATTTGTATCATCAACCCGTAGGAATGCACCTGGCGGAACGTAGCTCGGAAAAGGGCACTGCATCACACACTGTGGAGCTGGGCCTGATAGTTCTAAAGAAATGGACTCTCAGAGAACTACATGAAGTAAGACAAGGTCTTAGGGGATCATCTAACTCTCACTAACTATTCCGATATTGTATGAGGCAATGTAAGGCCAACACTTAGAATCGGGTTTGGGGGTGACCTCTAGTTACTTTTGTATATAGTATATAGTGTGTATATATATATAACAATACGTAGGGAGTGCAAGGGGAAACCCAAAATGCACACTCACCATGTTGAGCACTCATGAGAAGAGGAACAAGACTGAAATGACGGTGGGGGTGCGACCGCAGTTATTAGTCTGGTAGCAACGAAGGTTTTGGTACTGCTGCTTGCAATGGTAATCAGGGCAAAAATACCTACCAACGGCTGCTACAGCAAACTGCAATCAAAGCCGAAAAAGCTACCGCAAACCCTTTGCAGCTCAACACACGAGCAAAATTCCGGGAGCAAAGCTGAGCGTGGGCGGCAAAGAGGCGGTGTTATCTCGGCGAAGCAGGTTTCAAGTTGAGGGTAAGGATTTAGGGCCTTTAGGGTTTGGGAGTTTTTGCGGGTTTTGGGGGTTTTGGGCCTTGGTAAGTGGTTGTCTAGGCTGGTGAAGGGGTTTAGCGGTGTGGGTTTGGGGTGCTGGCATGAGGATTTCAGAGTTGCGAATGTTGCAGATTGTAACTGCAAAAAGCAACCCTCTGGAAACACTCCTAGGTGAGATCCCCTTGAATCCAACCAAGGGAAGGTACATGCATATTCCAAACCCTCACACCTGCACCTTCGGCTTGGCGGAGCTTGCCATTGAGGGTGTTGCATGGGAGTTTGGGATTAGAGATTGAAGTTGGACTGGATGCGAGTGGTGCTGATAAAAAAACATGTTCATGAACGGATGCAGCAGGTTCCACGGATGCCTCAAACCGGCGATTTACTTGGGCTTGGGAGCTAACCTAACGACCGAAACAAGAACACAAACCCGCTTAAATCCAAAACCGCACAGCGCACAACCTTTTTTGTCCGAAATCCTACACCCCAAACACCCTAAAGCCAGGAAAAAATCAACCGTATCGGGGGACTTGAACCTAAATCCCAAAATCAAAGCAAGCGCCAAACCCCAGCACCAAGACCGAAACCCTAAACTCCAAACCCTAAACTGCTCAACCCCACACTCCCGGATCTACAGGTCACCTCAAACCCTAGACGAAAGTAGATTATGACCCCACGATTATAGGGTGTAACTCCTTAAAAAAACCGCGAATGTAGGGGCCTTAATAATTAGAAGAGGGTGTTGGGGGTTCCGCATTATAATTAGAGTATAATATACCACAAAATCCTATTCTAATTATTAAGGCCCCTCTTTTACGGGATCCCACTAGGGCCGAAGAAGCCTGCTGGGCCCGGACCGGACGGACACATCGCCCCGGCATGGGGGATGCGGGTGCCCTCCACCAACCACTCCTGGGAAAGGCAAGGCCTACTTGGAGGTTCATGGGTAGTTATAAGTAGGGTTATAAGTAGGGAAAACCTTTATTTAAAACAAATATTAGGGGACTTATAACTTCTAACCCCACTTATAACTACCCCTGACCCTCCAAGTAAGTGAGTGAGTGAGTGAGTGTCGACCAGCACTTACGGTGCGGCCTACCTCCCACGTCCCTCTCAACATCTCAGGGGGGCTCCGCAAGCGTCATCGCCCCCCTCCGTCCCAGAGTTCAANTGTAGAATACTAAGATACATGTTTTTCAAACCCAAGAATCGGAGAGGCATAGTCCTTGATCAGGGATAAAGCAGGCAGGAGGCCAAGCCAGACGTCACCAACCGATAATACTTATGCTTCAATGCGCCAAAGAACACACCAAGTAACCGGCACACGCAAAGAGTTGCAAGGGGGCGAACCGTGCGGCCAGTGCCGAGGGAGCGAGGCTCCATGCACAGAGGGCACACACAAGGCGACCCNAGGTACAGTAAATAAACATACACACTACCGCGGCAATGAACAGCACCGAGGCGCAGCCCTGGAACAAAGCCGATAACAAAGGCAGCAATCCAGCGAGCTGCTAATGCATGTGATGAGCGGGGAATACCTCAGGCCCATGATGGGTGCGTCGCCATCGTCGGATCAATTGCAACAACAGTTAAGCCAGAATACTAGAGGGCACTGTCGCCCTAGCACAAGGGAGGGGGGAAAAGGGGGTGNGGAAAAGGGGGTGCTCATCGGGCAAGAGCCCTTAGTGCCGCCGCCCGGGGTCCACACCTTTCCACAAGAAACCCCCGCCCCAAAGAGAGTGCTAGGCCCGGGGGTAAGTACCCTAGTTGAGGTTATAAGCAATTAGTAGTGCGTTTCGGTGTACTATAGAACCCAATGTGGAAGCTCGATGATTGGAATTTGGTTGTGTGCGGCATGCATGGTCTAGTTGTGTGAAGAGGCCCTCAGGGCGAATATTGGTAATTAGTCAGGGAGCTAGATAGATGGATAGATAGATTGATTGATAGCTTGATAGATGGATAGATGGATTGGTTGATTGGTTGATTGGTTGATCGGTTGATTGGTTGATTGGTTGGTTAATGTAATGAGTCAAGACTAATTACATTAACCAACCAATCAACCAATCAACCGATCAACCAATCAACCAATCAACCAACAACCAATCAACCAATCAACCAATCAACCAATCCATCTTCATTTATTTATACCAAAAAATGATAACAAGCTTGATAAGTCTGTTGTGGACGCCATAACCAAAACCTACTGGGCGTTCTCACAAGGCTGATGGGGTGGGGTTCGGGGTCCACAAGTCCACACTTTCAACTCTTTGGTCCTTGGTTTAGGGTTTAGGGTTTAGGGGTTTAGGGTTTAGGGTTTAGGGGTTTAGGGTTTAGGGTTTAGCGGTTTAGGGTTTAGGATTTCGGATGTGGGGTTCCAGACGGATTTTACAAGCGCCCAGGGGTCTTGAGGGCTATTTGGGTAGTTGTCAAAACTACGGCCCCTTTTTGGGTACCCTAAATAATAGGTGCCGTATTATAAAAGGGACCCCAAAAAGGGACCATAATTTTGACAACCACCCATTTGGGACTTCAAGTTCAAGCATCAAGGCTTAGGGTTTTGGTTTTCAAGCATAAAACTCGTGCGACGCCCTGAGAGGAACCCTTTCAAGACACTTGCAGAGCCCTTTTGGTCCGCAATCTGAATCTGGAGTCGGGTGCCCTTTTTTTTCTTTCAGCCGCCTAACCCTAAACCCAGTGTTTAGGGTTTCGTAGCATCTTCATTCTCCGAGTTGTGAGTTAGTGTACATGGTTTATGGTTTTATGCTGCATGTGTTTCCCACTCTCCTGCTTGTCTGACGCGGGTTCTGAAAAACCCTTGACCTAGTGGCCAGACAGCTTCGGCGTTTGGCGTGTGGGATACCTGGACCCTACGGAACCTACCTTTTTAGGGCTCCTTATTATGATTTCCTTATATAAGTCCTTCAAATAGGTTACGTAGGGTTAAGGTAGCCAATGCTCATAAGCCGGGCATGGGATCCGTGGCTCTAGGGTTTCAGGTGGTCCTACCCTCGGAACCTACAGGCTGATCACCCAAAAGCCCCTTGTGACCCAACTTGAAAGTCAAATCATAAGCCCTTGTTCGTAAACAAAACGAAATGAAAGTCCGAGCTATAGCTTTGCAATCCGCTGCCAAGCTGCTGGTGCTATCTGCGTGATGTTCGGGACTTCCTCGTCAGAGATCGTGACCTAGCGTGGCCGATGGACAAAATCCTGCACTACCAACTAGCATACCTCAATTACTGTGCAGATTGCGGCTGTCCCATACTAGTGACTACATGGCTTCTGATTCTTTGGTAGTATGACAGGGCGTTCAGAACGGCGCGAAGGACACGAAAGTACTTCTTACACACGACTTCAACAAACTAAACTCCCCTCCACCCAAACTAAACTCCCCTAAACCCGACACCCGAACTAAACTTCCCTAACCCAGTGTCTTCCCACAAGCTACAAACCTGCTCCTTGACTCTCAAAAACCTTGAACAAACTCCGGGAAAGAGCATTGCTAAGTGCTTTGATAGGATCGGGTTTATACTTTATGAAAGTTATAAACATCGCTATTTGGGGAGCGTACAGGGCTCCTTGGAAGTATTGGCGAGCGCAGATTCTGGGAGGTGTCCTTTTGTTCATACTGGCAATAGAAACTCTACTTCATGTAGCGGCAGCAAGGTTCTAAAAGACGAATACATCGGGGATGCAACGCGACTTGTAGACTTGTAGACGTGATTGTCAGCAAGGGTCTTCGGGCTCTTGCACACGTGACTACAGCTGGGCTGCATAGGCTCTTGATGTGCGTTAAATAAGGACTGTTGTGTTGGGTCTCTGTATACCTTTGACAAAGTTAGTCCTCAACCCGAAACTGCAGCAGTGTAACCCCTAAACCAGAAGCCCCAAAATGCCCAATCCTAACTACTCAGGTACTCTTAACCCTAAACTCAAAAACAAAATAAACAAAACCTCTATAAACCCTGTAACCCTGAATCTTAAACCCTCTACTTTTTCCGAGGCCCCATGCCCGGGGAAATGCTTGGCTGCTTTCGTCCATGCGGAAGTTCCGGTTCTGGCGCGGAGTAAAGGTGCATGTAATACGGATGGTTGAATAAAATAGAACAGGGTCTTGGGGTATGCTTCACGAAATCATAATAACAGTAATAACAACAAAAATAGTAGTACGAAGCCCTTACCGAATAATATTTGGAATGATTCAGGTTTCAATACACTGCTATTCCCGAATGCCCATCCCAAAAAAAAACCTAAAACTGTAAGCACTAAAGCCTCAAACCTTAACAACCCAGAAGTTCTGCCCAGAAGTATTCATGTTAGTCCGTCGCGTCTGGCAATTTCTTAACGGTTCTAGGTACGACACACCAACACGAGTATAATAATTTGGGCTTTGATATCAAGTGTTCTTCTTAACGGGCCCTTGGTGTTACTTGAGGGTTGGTAGTCTGCCGAAGAATGGTAGACTGGTCTATTAGGTCGCTGAGGCTTGAGGCCAAATGTGTCATTATGAGGTCAAAAGTATTCTAATGGAGTTTCGGGCAGGACTGTTTGTGCACTACTAGGTTCCCCAGTGGACCCTTAATGATAAGGGTACTTCAGGGCTTGAGGTCTGCAGGTTTCAGGGTTTACCACGGTTTAGGGGTTTAGGGTTTAGGGGTTTAGGGTTTAGGGTTTAAGTAATTTAGGGTTTAGGGGTTTAGGGTTTAGGGTTTAGGGTTTGTCTATCGGGTTGAGGGTTTAGGGCTCGAGGTCTGAAGGTTCAGGGTTTAGGTTCAAGGCCGTCTGGCTTAGCCTCCAAAACTGATCGGGGCAAGCTCTACCAGGGCGCCTGAAAGGCAGCACATCATTACCAAATCCCTCAATCCTAGACTCTAGACCTTACGAGCCCGAAACCCTAAATCTCAAAATCCTCAACCAGACGCCAAATTTGACGGCACATCTCACAGGGAGCAGGTAAGGCTTGCACTCGACAGGCCTAATCCCGGTTGTTAAGAAAGGGGTCAAAGACTATTTTGGGGGGCTTCCTTATTTCTCTTATTATAGTATAAGGGGCCCCAAAACCCTATTCTGATTATTAAGGCCCCTATGTTAAATCCAGCCGGCTGCACGCAGAAGATGTAGCAGGAGGATCCAGCCGGGAGACCAGTGCAATCATCCTCGGACGGCGAGGGTTTGAAATCCCACAACGACTCCTTCTGAGATGGTGTAAAATTAACACGATGGTGATATTGTCACTAATGACGATGATGTTGCTGATGATGAGCCAAGACGAGCAGAAAGAGTTGAACGAGAGATGCTGCTGACGGCAGCGACAGTGCTGGCAATGAAAATAAAGCTTGTCGTGGCGTTGATGATTTTGAAGACGATGATGATGCTGGTGACGACCATGTTGGTGATGCTGGTCACGGTGATGTTGGTGATGACGATGGTGACGGCGGTGATCAGTCAAGTTGCAGAGGCTGGAGGTGATCCTGACGAAAAGTGGTCATGTCGCTGGTGGTGATGACTCTAGACCTGCTTCCAACCATCGTGAACGCGAGAAATGCGCGCCTTACATTGCAAGGAACCGTGTTTCCCACTGGATACTCGGAATCCCCAAACTCAACCCTGCGAACGGGAAAAATCTCAACCTTTGATCCAACCCGCTCCAGAATACTGTTCACCGCAAACCTTACAATACACCGCCCCCCCCAACCCTAAACCCTAAACCCTAAACCCTAAACCCCCCCCTCAAATTTAAGCTTCGTAAACATCGAACCTTGGAGCTGAAGCCTTGACGTTGAACCTTAACTCCCAGACCTTATACTGACTTATACTCTACATGTTGCACCCGAAACCCTATATAATTAATTAGCCTTTACCCATGTGCGATACCCTGAATTATGACAACACTCACAGACCTCAATAACCCTAAGCCCGCTACCCGAAACCTAAACCCTAAACCATTACCTCCAGGCCAACCTCAGAAGCCAAGTTCGGAGCTGGTACGTACGTGGAGCATCGGTCCACCACCGGGGCGGTGCACCTCAGGGGCTCGGGGTTTAGGGGTTCAGAGGCTTCAGTGGGCTTTAAAGGGTTTAGAGGGTTGAGGCTCCTGGTTGTTGATGCTCGGTCTCTAAACCCTAAACCCTAAAACACCCCCCCCTAAACCCAAAACCCTAAACCCTAAACCCTAAACCCTAAACCTACACCACCCCCCCAAAAAAAAAAAAACTAAGTCCTCAACCCTAAGACCTCAAACCACCAGTCCTAAAACCCAAACCCTTACCAGTAACGATTCCTAAAGTCCCATTCGAAACGCCAAACTCCAAAGCCTATAGGGAGCTCCTTCTGTTAACGGTGGCCTTTCCAGTTCACCCCGACGGTAGCCTTAATGCTTTAGGGTTTAGGGTTTAGGGGAGGTACAGTAGTGTACAATATGTATGCTGCTACTAAAAGACATTGTTCTGACCTGCCACCCATATTATCTCCAAACACATGCTTTCAGAACACAAACACTCTGCCGATTGAAATGGCCCAGATAGTACCCGGCGAGGGGTATAATTCCTGTATTGTGGCCATATGTGCTATTGTACTGCAGAGGAATCATGCAGTAAGAGCCGGTACACTGTACTTTTGTATGGGTTGAGGAACTCAACCTACTTGGAGGTTCAGGGGACTAAGTAAGGTTATAGGTAGCTGAATTAGGGTTATAAGTAGATAGAACGATAGTTACCTGACTTATAATAACCCTACTTACTAGTAGGGTTATTATAAGTCAGGTAACTATCGTTCTATCTACTTATAACCCTAATTCAGCTAAGTCCCCTGATCCCTTAAGTAAGGGCTAAACCCTGAATCCCAAACCCAAAGCAAGAGTCCCCCGGCGGTTGCAGCGGAAGGCAGCCGCTGAGCGTGATGTTCAGCCGGCAATCACTCGGGTCGCTGCCTCACCAGGTAGGGATCAAGGACTCTTATTTGGGTTTAAATGCTAAAGTCTAAAGTTTAGGGTTTAGGGACACCGAGCCCGAAAACCCTAAGCCCTGCGACCCCAAGACCTCGAGCTTGGGATTCTAGGTTTCAGGATTTCCGGGTTTCGAGCCACAGGGCCGCCAGAAAATGCTGATCCGGAAGCCCCACCCCAAGAGCGCTGCGGTAAAGCCAAGCTTATGTCGGGTTTGGGCTCACGGTGTAGCGTTTAGGATTTAGAGTTTGAGGCTTAGGGTTTGCGAAAGCTCGCCGGAATCTACAGTACATTGTTTCGATGAAGGCGTCCAAGGCTAGGAAGCGGAGAGCCAACGGACGAAGCATGAAATTGTTCCTGGGATGCACGCAGCGCCCAAGTCAATTGTCACCAACCTGGTACCCAAATTGGGCATCACGTGCCCCTGAGCATCTCACATCATGGCATTTCCAGCCGAAACTTCCGATCCCAGCTGCATTCTCAACAATCTCTCAGGCATCACTAACACGTCTGCACCCGAGTCTAAGACAATCTCGGCTCTCGAACCTTCCGGGGTCCATGGTTAAGACTCCAGGGTCGCAGGCTTCTTGGATGCTTTGCTTTTTGTCATCTGACGTCTTCGGCCCCTACATCCTACACCATTGTTGCATGGTCCTTCGACTTATGGCTTCGTTATGACCACCCCCTGGAGCTCTGAAACCACAAATCAAAACAAAACGACACCCAACCCACCCAAAACCTACCTTTGGTTAGTAGGGAATGGAAGAATGGTAGTAATCGTAGTTATAATTGTACCCCATTCCTCCATTCCCTACTAACCAAAGGTAAGAAAAAGAAGCCGAAACACAATCCCAGACCTAAGACAGCCTTACAGACCCGAAAAGCCTTTGACTCCTGACGCCTAAAAGACCCAAAAGCCCCCAAAGTGCTCAGGGTTTAGGGCTTAGGGTTTAGGGGTTTAGGGGTTTAGGGATCTAGGGGCTTAGGGGTTTAGGGGTTTAACCCCCTGAGCCCTGCAGCACAGCACAAGACGTGAAGTACTGCCCACATCGCGTGAAGGGCGACGGCGAAAGACTCCAACCATCGATGCCGCGTCTGGACTGCAGAAATACATGCCAATACCCAGCCCGACACCCTTCGAAGCCGTACTGAAACTTCGAACTCGCTTAAATAAGTATACTAGAGCCTTATAAAGCCCTGTAGCGCACCAAGACAAACTAACTTTCCCGAAACTCGAAGCCTCTGTGGTACCCTGCTAGCACCTGCAAAGCACCCTAAAATCCTCACGAGGGAGGCACTGGTCCGAAAGCAGGAGATCACGGCAGTTCCTCTCATGCGCAAGAGAGCCAATAAAACGAGGTGCCAAATACAGGGGCCTTAATTAACAATTCCAATGGGGTGTTGGTGCACAGTATTATGAATCATTCACTAGGTGGTGCTTTTAAGCCTTTGAAAAATATTGGTAAATAAGATCCTCTTAAGCCCAATAAGGGAAATATAAACTGTCCCCAAGGCCCTACCTAGTTCAGGCTTTCGACATTAAGGGCAGGAGGATTCAGGATTTCGGGTTTGGTTCTTTGGGACTTTAGTTAGGGTTTAAGGTTGTTGGGATGAGGGCTCCGGGCTTAATATTCGGGGTTTGGAGTTGTGGGTTCAGGGTGTAAAGAGGGCTTGCCTTGAGGTCTTGTAGCTCAAAGACTTCAGAGGGCATTCATAGGATCTAGGGGTTGGGATTTAAGTCTTTAGGGCTTCTCTGGGAGAAGCGTTTACGGGCTTCGCGAAGGGGCGCACTCCTGAATTCTGTCGACACTTGCAGGGGCTGCGGTTTTGGGCCTGCGGTTTTAGGGCTCGGTTTAGGATGGATTTTCGGGCTGAAGGCCCCCCCTACAGGCCTTGAACCTTGCCAGAGGAGCCGGCATAGTTAGCAATGGCACTTTCTGAAGGTTCCCCTGAATTCTTGCTTCTATAGGCTAGCCGCTTGTAAAGGTTGGCTTTCCATATCTTCGTACCCGGTATGACTTTTTTCGGGGTTGGTGCCTATGACTTCGCGCAACAAAAGGGTTTTAGGGTTTAGGTGTTCTAAACCCTAAAGCCGGTAAAATCCCTAGTAAGCCCTGAAACCTATAAGACCCCAACAGGCCTCTGGGGTTTAGATATATTCTTTGTACACGTTAAAGCCTGCAAACCTATAAATCCTGAAACCCCGAACCCAAACCCCGAACTTTATGCCCAAACCTCTAAATCCATGAATTCGTTCTCGTAGCCCCAAAGCCGAGACGCCTATCATGATTACTTAAACTAAGTCTCAGGGTTCTACAGGCTTCCAGTGGAGGCGCTTTGCACATGATCGACATGATCGTGATCACATTTTTATGGCCCCGGCTCGTTGGAGAAGGACCACAGGTGGGTCGTATCCATCGCCAGGACCCTTCGGTGGGAGGTTCCTGGACTTGGCACGGTTGGATGCATCCTGCTCCAACATCGCTGCCTCTGCCAAACGGCAGCCTGCCACACAACAGTACATATGCTGGGATGTACCGATGTACCGAGGGCTTGGCGACATGTCAGCAGCAAGTGAAAAATGTCGGAATGCTTGCCACGGTAATGAATGTTCAAGATCTTGTGTGTTTTGACGACGTCGCCACACAGCACACATTTAAGAACTGGCCCGAGGACAGCCTTGTGCCGAAGCAAAACAGCAAACCTTGCCTACTCCAGGCTAGGACTTCGGATTCATCATCCGACAGCGGGACAGGTTGAGGATTGCCTCTCCGATAGGTCGGCAGTACAAAAACAGCTTCAGAGGGTCTAATTCGGGCCGCAGTAAACCCGAAACTCGAAGGAACTTCCCCCCGTGCCTCCGTAGCCTTCCGCGCAATCCCAAGATCCACCCACCTGCAGGGGCTGCAGGGCTTTGGGGCTCTTGGGGTTTAGGTTTTCAGGATTTAGGGTTTAAAGTTTACGGCTTTAGGATTGTAAGGATGTAGCTTTGGGGGTTTATGGTTTCGGATTTGGGGGGATAAACGGCTTAGGATGGTTTGGGGCATGAGCATCTGGGCTTCTAAGTGACCAGCGAGAAAAAGTATATGCTTTTTTGCGTTTTTTCATAATGGACATCGTTAGCGTTTGGAGCTCAGGGGTTTAGGCTTTCCGCACGCGGTGTTCTTGGATAAATAAGACCTTGGGATTCTTGGTTGTTTCTCGTGCTGTCTGAACATCCAGGCTTCTTCTCCAGCAGCCTGCAGGATTTACATATTTTAAGGTCCAGTGCTGGGGTTTACCATTTATTCGAATTACCTACTAACCTACTATTTTAGGAGTTACACCAAGGGTTTAAACACGATACTTAAGACGACGAATACTCGTTTACAGGATTTGTGCCTACACTACACCATGTAACCAAAGGCAGAGCTGCTCCATGTTAGTTTACTTACAGGAAGGCAGGACGCAGCAACCTTAAACCCAACAGCAAATGTAAACCTTACCTGCAGCCCCAAACCTTGCAAAATAGCAGCCTTCCACCGCTTCCCTGCCACATTCAACCGACACAGAGTTCACTTGGAGGTTCAGGGGTAGTTGTAAGTGGGGTTTTAAGTCCCCAGATGGGTTATAAGTACAGTTACCCTACTTATAACCCTACTTATAACTACCCTAAACCCTAAACACTATAGAACCCTTAAAGGAACCCTAAACCCCTTTTAACCCTACTTATAACTACCCATGAACCTCCAAGCAGGGTCAGGGATGCAGGTGCCTTGGCATAGCCCACCGGCGTCATCTCGGGGTCCGGACCTCAGACGCAGGTTCGTGCCAGGCCCTAAACCCCTTTCGGCTTAAGGGTTTATTTAGGGTTTAGGGATTCAGGGTTTGGGGTTTAGGGTCTAGGGTTTAGGGGTTTAGGATTTAGGGCTTAAGAGCTGATCTAGGCAATGCGGGAGACAAGCGAACTAAAGCCAGCCTTGTCTCCAGAGAATCATGGCGACGCCGAAGCGTTTTGACCAATGTCTGAAGATCCTTCGTCATCTCAAGAGGTGCCGGTTCAGCTATTCCCGACGCCTGCACTCGAGCCTTCACCAGTTTCCACCGTCTCAAGACTGTCGCTGCCTCTTGCGCCGCACTTACCGGATCAAGTGATCGGATGAAAGTCAATGACGTTTGTTCCTCCTTACCGCCCGGCTGTACCTGATGATGCAGCTCTTGCAACAGCGCGATTGACCTGATACGCCCATCTATCGACCCCTCCACTGCAGGATTCTTGACCACATCCGGAATCACTCAAAGCAATGCCACAAGCCACCTGGACTCATACTCGGCCGGATAGGGACCGGGAGAGACCACGGCATGCCCTACTTCTCGGGACTGCTGCTTACTTTCATCACAACAAGAGCTACGGTCAAGGGCTTCAATGGTTTGGGCGTTAGGATTCAAGGTCTCAGGGCCTTCATTAACTTGTAAGATGGGGGGTCTTAGTCCCAAGAAAAACCTTTGAACTTGCAGAACAGAATTAGTTACATTGGGACAACCCCAAAGGAGAGTGGGGTACTGAATAGCTAAGAACCCCGAAGCCCCATAAACCCTAAATGCCAGGCCTCTATGCCTGAGCCCTCAGCCCCTGATCCCAAAGCCCTAAATCAGGGTAAACCCAAAACCCTGTACTAAGAACTAAACCCCTACACCTGAGATTAGCTTCGGCCATCTTCTCGGCGCACGACAGACCAAGCTGCACTGGGGAAGGCCGTCCAGCAACTGAAAAGAGGGAGCAGGTTGGACAAGGGTTTGGGCGAGCACCAAAATACACATGAACTTTTAGAGGTAATATCCCCACCGGCGGGTAGGCATCAATAGCAACGCACAGCGTTCCTGGTCTGTAACTTGTAGAAACGGATTTCTTGCAACCCGCTTCTGAGAGGAGGCTTTAAGGTTTAGTTTTTGCTTTCAGGTTCGGGGTTCTCTTCTGAAAAGGATTGCATCCAGTGAAAGTAAGCCTGGGGGAAGCTTCGCCAAAATGAAAGGCGGTGTACTTACAGCCTGTGACAAACTGGCTGCTGATACTCACTCGCAAGATCACGCACCAGACCAGACCCTGAACTCTAAGCCCAATGCCTCTCAATCAAGAAGCCACGCGTGATGATTTGCGCGAAAGTAGCCACCATGATACCTTGACTTCCGCAGGCCCTGGACAATCTTAAGGTGAGCCCTTGAACTTCAGTCGGTATCTCGCTCAAGGGCCGTACTTCTATCCAGCCACACAACAGCACAAAACCAATCCCTGAAGCCCGAAAATGCAGTAAAAGCAAACCCAAAACCCTAAACCCTAAACCCTGAAACCCTAAGCACTACCTCAGCCTTGTCATCGCTCCTTTCAGCAAAATCACGGCAGAAAAAACCACTCAATCTTACAAGCCCTTCCCTTGCGATTTAGGCATTAGGCCGCATGGGGTGTAAAGTTTACGGTTTGCAGGTTTGCGGCCCCAGGGGGCTTGAAGGAGGTTTGGGGCGTCGTTATCGATTGGAGTTTAGCTTTGTCGGTGCTTGGGGCTTACAGTATAGGAGATTGGGCAGGGTCTACTTCAGGGCTCTAGGGGTCGGATTTCGCGCAGCGTTCCCTACAGATCCTGAACCCTTATCCCCAAATCCCAAACCCCAAATCAGCAATCCCTATTTCTGAAACCCCGCGCCTGCACCGGGCGACCAGTTCGCACATTGTCTGGGTCGCAACCTCGGCGTCCCCCGAGGATGCCAGACGTTGGCTTAGCGTTTGCAGGTTCAGTAGTTTTGGGTGCTCGGAAAACCCTAAACCCTAAACCGACGGTCGGAAGTTCCAAGAACTTGTCTGTGTTATTGCCTACCCGGCTTCCTACGAGTTAAGGCATTGGGGGGGCGAGCGGTGAAGAGGAGCCTTAGGGGGGCATGGCATGTTCATTATTTGGGAGTTTCCGAAAATGGGGGTACCTTATTTTGGGGTCCTTATTATAAGGATCCTACTATTTTGGGTACTATATTATCGGTGGCTGAGGAGGCCTGAAAGATGGCCGGCTTCAAGCCGTAATGGTCTAATATACGGATCTGAATAGGGGCTACAAGAACGAGGGAATACCATTAGTAATCATTCCTGCCGCTAGAGTAGGATTCACGCAAGCCGTACCGTTTGCGGCGATGCTTGAGCTCCGTGGTGAGGAAATGGAGGTACCGCACCGTGGTTTCGCCCCGCCACATGTGGGTGTTGGAGTGGGGGCGTTCAACATGAGCATAACCTCGCAAACCTTCCGCTTCCTTCAGCTGTGCTTCCGAGATTTTGGCATAAGCCACCGTAATGAAAAGGCGTCCCAAATCTCCGTTTCGCCACGACAATGTGGTGGTCGTCCGCGGAGTCCTCCAATTGGAAACACACCCAATCTGACTGTAGCCATCATCCCCCTTTTCCCGGTTGCCCAGCAACGCTGCGGCCTCAAGGCCCAAGTCGACACGCAGCTGCTTGGCCAGCTGCGCCCTGTGGAAGAACTTGCCAGGCTTGCGTGCCGGGTCACGCTGCTGGCCCTGGCGTTTGGGATCCNCACGCAGCTGCTTGGCCAGCTGCGCCCTGTGGAAGAACTTGCCAGGCTTGCGTGCCGGGTCACGCTGCTGGCCCTGGCGTTTGGGATCCTTCCATATGGCACGGGCGGCTGGCTCGTACATACAAGTCCAAACCTGGGCAAAATTGCCAACAAGCAAAGGATGTGCTTTGCCATCGCGGATGGTGGCAACAACGAACTCCTTCACTGCGAGGATTTCAGGAGCATTGCGCGGCAGGTGCTTGCCCGGCTTGCCAATTTTATGCACGCTGAAATCGAACTTATGCAAGAACTTTTCGGCGTGCTTGTATAGGGCGTCCGGTGTTTTGGCGAGCGACGGCAAGCACAGCTCCGGCTTCGCAGCTGGGTCCTCCATTGCCGCGCGAAGCTTCGACACCTCCTCGTTCCACACTTCAAAGCACGTGCCCAGGAGGTTCGCGTTCTCCCATTTCCCTGTGCTCGTGTTTGCTTTCCTTTTTTTGCTTCCAGTCCCAGTGCTACCTTTTTTGCTATTCTGCCGCATTTCCGTGTGCTTGTTCCCCAAAAACTCATGGAGAAGTGGGGACACCACGAAAACTGAGCGAAACAGGAAAAATGTGTCAAAAAGTCAAACGGAGATCAAAGGATAAGGACACCACAAAATTGAGTGAACAGCAAAAAAGCGGCACAGAGAGACTGCACCCAAAAAGACAAGGACACACGAAAAGCTATTTGTCGCAAATGGTGAAAAAGACTGGACACCTTTCACTGAGGGGAAACAGCAAAAAAAAATGACAAGAATGGTCGTCACTAAGAAACTGCCCAAGAAGTAGGAAACAACAGAAGAAAAGGAAAAACACGTGGAACCAGCAAAAACTTGACAAAAAAGTCCGTACTGGAAAGAAAAATGGACACTGAGGAACAGCAAACAAAATGTCAAGAATGGTTGACACACCACAAACTTCACGGGATCCAACAGAAAAGGACACACGAAACTGAGAGGGAACAGCACAATTCTCAAAAATGGTCGACACAAAAAATGGAAGCAAAACAAAGTGTCAAGGTTGGGCCGACACCAAAAAAATTGACTTACAACAAAAAAGGACACATGAAACTGCAACAGAACAGCAAAATTTTTGGTCGACAGAGCAAAGTGTGGAGAAAGGAAGAACACCAAAACAAAGCTGGACATAGAAAGAAAAAGACGGTGCACGAAAAAACATGTCACCAATTTTTTTGAATTTCTTCCGCATGCACGTGTGCGCGCGCGCGGAAAGTTGGAAGATTGCAAAGTTGGAAGATTGCAAAAGTTGGAAGATTGCAAAGTTGGAAGAGTCCAGCATTCAAATTTTTCCAGCAACAATTCAAACGCGTTTGGCCAACCTTTCCTTCAACCTTTTTTGGTGTTGCCCCAGATTCCTCCAAATGCCAACCATTTCTTGCAAGTTTTATTTTTTTCAATGGTTTGGTGTCTTGCTGTGCCGACCAGTGTGGCGTTTGTTCTGGTGTCCCAATTCTGTTTTCTCGTTTGAGGTTTCAATTTTTTTGTGTCGTCTTTGGTGTCGTGACGATTTGGATTGCCGGCTCTTTCCAGGTGTTCCTGGTGTGCTGACCCTTTGTCACCAACTTTTATGTGTTCCAACTCTGTCCTCACTCTTTTGGTTTCCCACCATTTTTTGAATCTTTTTGCGTCGTCATCTCGAAATGGGATGCCCTCCTTTCTTTCTTTCTGACCCCTTTCAAAGTTTTCTTTGCTCTACCATCTCTTTCAATTGTTTGGTGTTCCCGCTCATTTGGTGTGCTGACTCTTTCTCACCAAATTTTTTGGTGGTTCCAACTCTACTCTCACTTGTTTCCCCACGATTC
>BGNK01004275.1:27706-47682 GCA_003297005.1 Symbiodinium sp. clade A Y106
TTCTTTGCTCTACCATCTCTTTCAATTGTTTGGTGTTCCCGCTCATTTGGTGTGCTGACTCTTTCTCACCAAATTTTTTGGTGGTTCCAACTCTACTCTCACTTGTTTCCCCACGATTCTTTCAATTTTTGGTGGCGCTCTTTCCTTTTTTTGCTGTTTCCAGCAAATTCAAATGAAGAAAACACCAACTTTTTTGTGCTCCAACTCTGTTCTCACTCTTTTTGTTTCCCAGCATTTTTTGAATCTTTTTGCGTCGTCACCTCGAAATGGGATGCCCTCCTTTCTTTCTCTCTGACCCCTTTCAAAGCCTTCTTTGCTCTACCATCTCTTTCAANCTCTTTTTGTTTCCCAGCATTTTTTGAATCTTTTTGCGTCGTCACCTCGAAATGGGATGCCCTCCTTTCTTTCTCTCTGACCCCTTTCAAAGCCTTCTTTGCTCTACCATCTCTTTCAAATGTTTGGTGTTCCCGCTCATTTGGTGTGCTGACTCTTTCTCACCAAAGTTTTTGGTGTTTCCAACTCTACTCCCACTTGTTTCCCCACGATTCTTTCAACTTTGTTAGCGCTCTTACCTTTTTTTGCTGTTTCCATCAAATTCAAATGAAAAAATAATCTAAAATGGAAAATGAAACAAATGGACAGAAAAGACGAACAAACACAGAAGTGCAAGTCAAAAAAAATAGAACAATGTCATTTAAGTCTTCCAACTTTGGTTTCTTCCAACTTTTGCATTTGTACTTTTTTCACTCCAACTCCTGTGTTTTGGTTTGCATTGTTCCATTTTTTTCACTTAATTGATTCGCATGTGCTTTTGAATTTTGAAGCTTTCCAAATTGGATCTGCTCAAAGTAGTTTTGACGCGGATGCAGTTTACCAGTGGAATGCAGTCCCAACGCAATTTGGAACTGAATTGCGTTTTGAAGAATGTGATATCAAATTTGCTCTGCTTTGGCTTCAATATTTCTTGCAGTTGCTTGGAGGTTTGTTTCCAAAACCAAGTGTTCGACTCAATAATGGTGATTTTCAAGCCTATTTCCAACTTGAAACAGTATTTCCTGCACTTGGATTGCGACTGCATGACCGGTCTTTTTTGTGCGCACTTGAAAAAAATCAAATCAAATTGGATTGTCTCAGTTGACTTTGGAATGCAGTTCAAGTTCATTTTTTAACTGTCATCTTGAAGCCACTCAATTCCAATTTGGTGGATTTAGACTTGCCTAAATTGAAACCTGGATCTTGCAGTCGAAAGTTGGAAGATTGCAAAGTTGGAAGAAAGAAAAGTTGGAAGACCTGTTTGGTCCAAAAACACGGTGCTGCAAACTTGGGTGCACATCTTCCAACTTTACGGCTGCTACCATAGAAAGCCCATGACCCCTTTCGGAGCCATAGGGTTTAGGTTTTTTTTTTTAAGCGCCCCTTTTTCGACCAGCAGGCTTCGGTTGCTAGCCAAAGATCCCCATGGCGAGGGCTTTGGTGGCAGGACCACTAATCACACAGGGTTTAGGGTTTAGGGCTTAGGGCTTAGGGTTTAGGGGTTAGGGTTGGGGTTTGAGGTCAAGGCTTCAGGGAGGCAAAAATGCCGGAAACTTGTCCCGGCCAAACTGCTACCTTCAGGGTTTGGTATGCGGCAGTTTAGCAACCGAAGCACGCTTGGAGGTTCAGGGGTAGTTGTAAGTGGGGTTCTAAGTCCCCTAATATGGGTTATAAGTATAGTTACCCTACTTATAGCCCTACTTATAACTACCCTAAACCCTAAACCCTATAGAACCCTTAAAGGAACCCTAAACCCCTTATAACCCTACTTGTAACTACCCATGAACCTCCAAGTGGTCTGAAGAACCGAATGGAATTTAGAATTTCGGCCACAGCGATGAGCTAAGCAGATAGCTCGCAGGAATATGTACTATGGAGTAGTAATCCGACACTTATGGAGGCTCCAAAGCCGGAAGAAACAACTGCAAACCGCAATCCTGAAACCCCAAAGACCCGCATCCCCAAACCTCCAAACCCCTAGCCTGCAAAAGCCAACCCCGCGAAATCCACCCTAGACCCTAAACCCCTACTTGAAGGGGCATGGGATTTAGTAAGTTGGTTATAAGTAGGGTTATAATTAGGGTAACTCCATTTCGGGCACTTGTAACTCTACATATAACTTAACCTACTTACTAAGTCCCCTGCCCCTTCAAGTAAACCCTAAATCCTGAACCCCTAAACCGTAAACCCCTGAACCCTAAACCCCTGAACAAGAAGCTCCTGGATTCCTATGAACCTGTAGGGTATCCCTTATAAACATCCCTTATATTACACGACCCCTGCACGACCCTACAAAACCTTACGAGCCCTGTAAAACCCCCTGAAATCCGCTAGGGTTTAGGGTTTAGGGTTTGTACCGAAGCTCCCGAACATCCGGAGGATGCAAACCCCCAAAAGGGCCGCTGCTGGCAGCCACGTTCTCACCGACCTCGGGGGGAACCTACTTGTCGGGATGAACCAAAGGTTAACCTTTTTCATAAAATAAGGATTATATAGGGATTATACTACCCCAAAAGGTTAAAGGTTACCTACTCTACTACTGGGGGAAGATGGCTTTGGAGTCCGGTTTTGTTCATTGGGGTTCAGAGATCTACAATAGAATATAGAAGGATGTAGGGTTTCGTTTCTTTTGCTTGGCTTTAGGGTTCTGTTTTGGTCACTGGGTTTCAGAAGTTTAGGAGTCCGTTTTCTTGGTTGGAGATCCCATCTTCGCAGTCGGGCAAGATCCTGGAGTGCTGCCCGAATCATGGTTGTATAGCCACGCAAAGCGTTTGGGGTTGCGGGATCGCGATATGTGCATTTTGGAGTTCCTTGGTCGTTCCGGCCTGAAAGCTTAATGCCGACATCTTGGACTGCGTCAACCTTCGCCAGACCCCAGACCCCAGAACCCAAACTCTAAACCCTAAACCCTAAACCCCTAAACCCTAAACCCTAAACCCTAAACTCTAAACCCTAAGTCCCAAACTGCAAAGCCTGGGCTGAGGGCCCCGACATAGGGTTCTCGGCACGTGATGTTGCATTCCCTGGGATGACTGCAGTTGGGGGCTGCAGATTCAGGGTCGCGCGTTGGGGGATTTAGTGCTGCATAAACTGCTGATGATGGTGATGGTGGTGGCGATAATGATTCTGAGGAGGACGACGACTACGATGACGATGGCAAAGGCGCGCTGGCACTGTTGACCGTAATGGAAGTATAAACAGACACCAAGACAACGTAAATGCCAGTACAAAACAAGAAGAACGACTGCCCTGCCTTTCATCCGAAAACCCACAAAGCCTGGCAGCACCGAACTACAAGCTCCTACACCTGGAAACACAACCCAGAACCGAACCTCAATATGTAGACCCGAAACTACAAAGCTTCATAATCGCAATCACCAGTGCCACGGAAACCATAAGAACCATCACTGCCATCCTCGTGAAAAGTAGCACCACGATCGTAAGAAGCCGTGGCATCATCGTCGTCGTCTCCCCTAACGTTTGGAAAAGGAACAGACACCCGAAACCCCAAATCCTGCAGCAGCACTTGTTCCCCCAATCTGAGCTCTCTGACTCGCTTGGCAGAGTTCCCTCGCAGCCTCATGGGCTGTGGTAGTGCAGACGTCTTTACAGTGGGTTGGAGAGATATTTCAATTGAGGGTGTAGAGTTTATGGTCATACGGCTGAGGGCCTAGACCTTTAGTTTGCGACGTTTTAGACTTAGGCTGTAGAATTTCGGTCTGAGCAATGTAGGACTTACTAGAGCCTAGAGCTTAATTAAGGTATTTAGGCTTTTCACTTTTGCCGGTGTAAAAAGCACTGGGAGCTGGTTTTGGGCGTAAAGTGGCACCTGCCTGATGAACCGGGCACGTTTGAGCTACAGGTCAGGTGGGCTTCCTTGCTAAGGTCTTAGGATTTAGTGAAATTTAGCGCTTGCATCCCAAATCAGAAACTCCAAACCGGAGTTGTCCGGGAAGAAGGGCTACCCTTACATACCGTACAAAGCACTGATAGTCACCTGCCACAAGAACCACCCTGGACTTAAACCAGCCTCAATACTCAACCCTAGGCCAAACAGAAACCCTAAGCTAAAAAACAAACCTAGACCAAACAAACGCTACACACCGTACCTACCCCAAGCAAAGCCCCTTGACTCCTAACAGCAAGCCATGAGAGCTTTTGTTGGGGTATGGCGCGCTAAGGTTCAGGACAAGGACCAGGTTTGAGAGTTTAGGGCTTCGTTTGTTCAAACCCAAGATACCCCGAAATATGCCCTAAAAGCCCGCATTGACGACACCCGCCCCCGATGTTAAAGACCCTTACTGAAGCCGAGCTGACCACTGCGAAATTCACTAAGCCGTAAGGTTTTGAAGTATATTATACTCTATCTATAATAAGGAACTCCCCAAATAGTACTAGTAATGACAAAGGCCCCTATATGGGAGTTTCCGAAAATAGGGAACCCTAATATAGTACCCTAAATAGTAGGATCCTTATTATAAGGACCCCAAAATACGGTACCCCTAATTTTTGGAAACTCCCATATTCCCTAAGATGGCTTTGTTCACAGGGCGGCAGCCTGCAGCTTCGTAAGCGCAGGGGTCTGGCACCTTGGAAGCTTCGAGGTTCGGAAAGACCAAAGAAAGCTTCGGGTTTGGGGGTTAGAGGTTTAGGGTTTAGGGTTTAGGGGTTTAGGGTTTAGGGTCCTTAGGGTTTAGGGTTTAGGGGTTAGGGTTTAGGGGTTAGGGGTTTAGGATTAGGGTTTTGAATTGAGGGGGTTTCTACACTTCGTCAGAAGCGTTGCGGTTTCAGGGTTTAGGGCTTTCGGGCTCTTGCATTTTGATTTGTTGCGTCGGGGCCGTAGGGTTTCCGGCATGAGGCTCAGGCTCACGGATGCACACCTGTAGCCCGCGAACCTATGCCTAATCTAGTACGTGACGACCCCTTACGTATGTGTAGGGTAGAAGCATTCAGTAGATAACTACCCATAGGCCCCAAAGTAGTTCCTTTTGGGGGCTCATATTTAGAATTCTATAAGGTAATCCCAAAAAGGAACTACTTTGGGGCCTATGGGTAAAATCACAAACCCCAAACCTTGACTCGCGGAACCGTGGATTCCCAGCAAAATTGACGAAACTCGTACTTACAGTTTAGGGTTTAGGGTTTAGGGTTTAGGGTATTTAGGGTTTAGGGTATTTAGGGTTTAGGGACAGCCCAACGAATCCGACACGACGAAAAGAGAGACCAGAGCTGTGTTGGCCAAAACATATTCAACCCAGACACACGCAAAAGGGAGAGTGGCCCAGGAAACATCTTACATGCAGAAACCCCAAAAGCAAAGCAACAAAACCCTAAACCCTAAACCCCTAAACCCCTAAACCCCTAAACCCTAAACTCCAAACCTCTAAAAGCCAAAGTAGTGAGCCTCCAGAGGGCCGCAGGGCTCCAGTGGCAGACCTGCCAGCCGAGGTTCAGCAAGACTACTCGGAGGTTCATGGGTAGTTATATGTAGAGTTTGAAAGTTTGGGCTTTTAGGGTTTAGGATTTTTAGGGTTTAGGGTTAGGAGTTTAGGGGCTTCGGTGCCTCCTTGCACTTCGGACGTTCCATGCGCTCCTCCCGGCTGCCCTCCTCTCCTGCGAACGGAGAGGCCGGGGCCTCCGAAAACGGCGAGCTCGGGCACAGGCGGCTGCTCCGGGTGGTGTTGGTCGGGCTGGCACTGGGCAACCTTGGGACGGGCGGAGGGTGCCTCGCATCGCCTTGAGCAGAAAAAACCCATGGCCTCGGCGTGCTTCAAAAAGAGGGCTCTGCAACTGCACCCTTGAGCCAAGGGTTTAGGGTTTAGGGTTTATAAGTAGAGTTATACAGCTCCTAATTATGGGCTATGCGTATGGTTACCCTACTTATAACCTCCACTTGTAACTACGTACAACACGTATGAGCAGCCATACTCATCTTATGACTATTCATCCCTTATCACTCTGATTAGTTCAAAGCCAGTGCAATTATTGTTAATCTTGTTGATACAATTACCAGCACTGCTATTGACAACACCCCCAAATATGCACTGCAAACGCAACGACTGAGCCGAAGACGTCCCGAAAAGAAACATAATCCAGCACCGTACTATTTTATAAACCCTAAAACCTCAAAAGCCGAAGCTCTAAACCCTAAAACCTTAAAAGCCGAAGCTCTAAACCCTAAAACCTTACAAGCAACCTGAAAGTCCTTGAACACCGCTAATAACCTACCAAAAAAACCCTCGAAGACCCTCAAAAACCCGAAAAACTCTTAAAGCGTTTTATGCCACACTACAAACACTACAAGTCTTTTATAAAACGCTTGAAACTCTTAGAGCCCGAATCACGCCGGCAGCGCATCCAATCAGCTCGGGCTCGAGTAAACACCTTTCTCTCGCGGAGGCTTCAGGGGTTAATAGTAGTAAAACTAAATCACAATAATACGAAAAAGAAGAACAATAATCATCATAATCGTACTCATACTTTGAATCATAATCATAATCACAATCATAATAATATTCATACTAATAATGGGATATTAGCAATCTGTTAGATAGGTTTTGGGTTTAGGGTTTAGGGTCTAGCGTTCACGGGTTACGGGTCTAGACGTTTTGAGGCTTTAGGTTTGTTTAGGGTTTAGGGTTTAGGGCTTAGGATTTGGGGTGTTACCTTAACCCTGAATAACCTACCTTTTTAGGGTTTCTTACTAAGATTTCCTTATATAAGTCCTTAAAAGGGTAGGTTATTCCGGGTTAAGGTAGGGCTTAGGATTTAAGGTTGTAGGGTTCGGATTTTGGGCCCAGGGTCTAGGGTTTGAGGTGTTAAACTTGTGGTTTGGAGCTTAAGGTTAATGTAGGAACCTGATTAAGAAACCTTGGGCCTTTGTTAGGGTTCCTTATATGAATCCTACTATTTTGGGGTTATAGGCCCAGGGTTTCTTAATCAGGTTCCTACATTATACGGCTTGGGGTTTAAGGTTTAGGCTTTAGGGTGTTGACCCTAAGGACTTTGGGTATAGGGGGTGAATTTAAGAGCTTAAGCAAACACTAATCACTCATCCGCAGGGCAACAGAACCCAGAAGTGGAAGCCGAAGACCTTAAACCTTAAACCCTTAAGCACTACAAAAAAAAAACGCTTCAGTTAAGCGGAAGCTCGAAGAATAAACCAACCGAAGTACTTCAGGGTTTGGCGTGAGGGTTTTCTTGTAGGCCTTTTCCTCGACAAGGCTCATTCGGGCCAGCAGCTGTCGACTACTTATCGCTTCGCCAAACCCTAGGTGCAAAATGGACTCGGCAAAGTAGCAACAGTATTTCTCAACCCATGGGTTGCGCAGACCTAACCCTGAACCCTACCCCTACACTCAAACTTGCAACTGCGCAACACCGCGGGGCACCTTCCTGGCGCTTGGCAACGCAGCACTGCGATGCCCCGGTGTGTTGCCATGTCGCACTGCCAAGACCTTTTTGAGTCAGGGTTTGAACTGTTTTTGAAGAGGGGAGGCTGCAATCAGGATTAGTTCAAGGCGAGTAAGGGTTGCGCGGCCTTTGGCATGCAGAGGCAGGGTTTGGGGACTACAGAGACGGCGGAAGAGTCGGAACACTACGACACTACGAATTTATGTACCGGCTGTGATCTGTGATCTTTAAGCAATGTTCCAACTTTCCAGACTTCACTGCAGAGGATTTCGGCATTCCGCTCATTGCATGTGCGCTGGCAAAACTTAAGCGAGGCTCCAGCATGCTACAGGTGTCTGAGGCTCTGACGTTTTGGATGGTGAGGCTCTTGGTGTGATTTCGTCTCGACTTCTGTCTATTTCTTTGTGCTTCTATCCATGGCAACCACGGCATGTGTATCAGGGGTATACATAGGTGTATGTGTGTATGTATATACATATATACTACATAGACATATACGCGTGCACATACATGCACATACACTTAAACATGTCCGTATGCATGTACATATGCATATACAGATACATATATGTATACATATGCATATACATACACATACAGCTACACACACATGCACCTACACATACGCATACGCATAGACATGCACCCTTCCATATACATATCCGTAACCATACCACATATTATATACATGCACACGATCATATACATATGCACAAACATAAACGTATATACATATATATATATATGTGTATACATATACGGAGTCATGTATAGAATATATACACATACATATGATGCACGCATGTCTGCACCGATTCTTAAAGCCTAATACCCCAGAACTCGGCCCGAACTGTTGCACCTTCGTTCATCAAGCACAAGTGAGCACCAAACCCCCTCACATGGTAAAGTAACACTCAAATACGGTAGGTTCATTTCAGTAATCATCTGACCGCTAGTGCAGTTACCCCGACCACTGCTGCAAAATCCGTAACAGTCATTCTGCTTATATACCTACCCCAAAATTCTTAACACCTGATGCCTGGACCCTGATCTCTTAATCCTAAAGCCGATACCCGAACAGAATCTTTGACCTGACTGCTTCCCTGAGGCCCGCCACCCGTCTTCCGCCTTCAAGTAGCCTTCGGTGCACCAACAATCAGTGCTGCACGTGTGAAGCTTTTCGGCGGTGTAGAACTAAGGGCTGTAGGGTTCAGATTGAGCGTTTGGTGGTTCCGAGTTAGCGCCGTAAAACAAGCTTTCCAGCGGCAGGGCAATGAAACGTCACGGGTTCATGGTGTCAGCTTACTCCCCACTTGAAATCGCGGGGGAAACTTGAAGTCGAGTGAACATGAGGATCCTAAAATTTTGGAGTCCCAACCGGCGATTACCAGGCGGAGTGTTAAGCCCCCTAGAAAGCCAGCCGCACGATTGGCGGATCGCTTCTTTCAAAAATGCAGGGAGCTACCATCCACAGCCCACCAACTCGAAGCCTGAAGAGGAAACCTAGGACCTAGAACCCGAAGATCTGAACGGTTTAGGGTTTGGGGATTAGGGTTTAGGGTTAGAACCTGTATCCTAAATCCTGAACTCTCACACCTAAACCGCAAAATCAGTTCTCTTTCTGACCGGGGGAGCCTGGCGGCGGCATCTCAGGATCAGGACCTGAGCTCGGGAATTCTACCACTACGGTGGGTTTCCGGTCGAAGGTTGAAGGTTAAGAGGTTTAGGGGTTGGGCTTTGGGGTTGAAAGTTTGGGGGTTTAAGTGTCCCGGTTTGCGGTCTGGAGGTTAGGCTTAGGCTGTTGGGGTTCAGGGGCTGCTGGAAAGGGCTTCCTGGCTTTTGGGCTTGGGATGCTGTTTGGGGTTCGGCAACCTTAAGCACAGCGAGACGACACTTGCGAAGCTTACGGAATACCTAGTACTTGACAACAGCGGCAGCAGCATGCCTAAGCCGCCAAGGCCCCCTATAGTCTAGTCATATACCCAGAGAACCCAATACCCCTTAATTAAGCAATATACCTTAAATCATATTTGGGATCCTATTATAATTTAAGGTATATTCCTTAATTAAGGGGTATTGGGATCTCTGGGTAGTCGTCATTGCCCATAGTCGTTCAGCGTCGTCATCTTTGCCATATTTCGCCGTCTGACAAAGTCCTGTCTTTGGTATCATGGTGCAGTCGAGAATGGGCTTGTGCTGTTGATAATGGTGCTGGTGACGACGGTGATGATGGCGATGGTGGAGATGGTGCTGGTGGTGATGATATTTGGTGCTGGTGGTGATGGTGCTCATGGTGCTAATGGTGCTAACGATGCTGATGGTCCAACCCTAAATGGTGATGATGGTGATGATGAAGGAGACCAGCATCATCAGCATCATCATGATTGCGGTGATCAGGTGGCACCGGTTCTTCTCTCATGAGCCGGCTTAGCAGCAGGCGGCAGAGGCGCGGCAACAACCCATGTGACAAGATGACCCTAAACCCCTGCATCATATAGATGCAAAGCAGTTTCTTAGAGCAAGTCCTTGGAACTACACCCACCCAGAAACCCTTGTCGTCATGATAACCAGTGGGGCAGGGGGTTCTTCACCAGACTCCTGATTCTCTGGCCTTGAGGATTGGGTTCAAGTTGCTTGAAGTAGTTGGATAGAGCTTCAATTTCGAAACTTTGAAAGTCAGAGTTTAGCCGATTCATCGGAGATCGATCCTAGAAGCCCCAGGCCCCCAGCACTAAACCCCACGGCCCCAAGCTCTAACCCGGCTCTGGGGAAGGGACACGTGGCATTCTCCAAGAAGCCGTCCCACACGGCCTCCTGCGCGATGTTCGTGTTGTCGGCCACACAGCCTCGCTCGCAATCGGGGCTTAGGGCTTACGGTTTGGGGCTTTGGACTTTGGGTTTACGCTTTGGGGTGTAGGGCCTACGGCTTTGGGTTTAGGGTTCCTAAACATGAACTTAACTGTTGGCTTCCTTGCCCACCCACTTCCGCACTGCGAAGTCCCCAAACTTGATCCTCAGCGACCCCTCTTAGGCCCTCTTAGGGTTTAGGGTTTGGGGTTTTGGGGTCGTCTCGAAGCTGCGCAGCCGCGAAGTCTTGCGGCGAACAAAGCTCTTCTGCTTGTCGTTCCTGATACTCGGTTTAAGCTTACCGTGAACCCAAAGATGAAACACCGGAACCCTGATCCTATACCCTAAACCCTGAGCTCCAAGCCCTAAACAGGCCGAAAACAGATGTCAAATCCCAAAGCTACTGGCAAGGATGGCCTCAAGCAACGAACCTTGATGTTCATGAACAAAAAGCTCCAACGAATGGACGGGACCATGATTATGACATTCGTTACAATTACTCATCGCGGTGCTGCTGAAGAAGATGATCATCATTTGTTCTTGAGATGATGCTAATGCTGCTAATGATGTTGGCGACGAGGATGAAGACCACCCTGCATGAATGTCTGTTGAGTCGAGGTTGAATTGTGCAACATAGTCATGCCATTGGGTGGACGGGATATCACCAATGTCGTCATCAGAAACATCATCACCATCACCATCGAAACCTTGAGCAGCATCATCTTGATGGTCATGATTGTCTCGATCACCACATCCATCTTCAGCGGCACACAAACGATACATACACATCTGCGACCCAGGGCAGTGGCTGGCCAATGTCACAGGTCCAACATAGGGGCGCCTCACCGGCACCTCTCCAGCCATGCTGTTAGGGTTTAGGGTTTAGGGTTGCTGGTCGATTTCGACAGAGGGCTGTTTCTAAACTGTTTTAGGGGCTAGCAAGCTGCTTGCGAGTCGGTTGATGCTAAACCTAGAAGCCCCACATGATTCGAAACGAGGTTTCCCCAAGAGGAATCAACCTTTGAAGAACTCTGCTGCAAGTCACCGGGGGGATCAGGCGGTAGGAGTTTTGGGCTGGAGCCGATTTCAACCCAGGGTGGGATGCTGATTGCAGTCGTCTCGAGCCTTGGGGGCTTGGGGTTTCGGGTTTAGGGTTTAGGGGTTTGGGGTTTAGGGGTTTAGGGTGTAGGGGTTTAGGGTTTGGGGTTTAGGGGTCTAGGGTGTAGGGGTTTAGGGTCTAGGGTTTAGGGGTTTGGGGTTTAGGGGTTTAGGGTGTAGGGGTTTAGTGTCTAGGGTTTTGGGTTTGCGGTGTCGGGTTTAGGGTTGCGAAGTGACGTAAGCCTTCAAAACTGAATCCCAACGAGTGTATGGGGCACCACTGTTACGTCAGCTTCATCTGCACCGGGAAAACCATAAACTTCGAAGATAGGAGTCTCAGCAACCTATATGCGCTACCTATGCTGTATATGGGGGTTTCCGCAAATTAGGGGTACCCTATTTGCGGGTCCTTATAATAAGGATCCTACTATTAGGGTACTATATTCGGGTCCCCTATTTTTGGAAACTCCCAAAAAGTTGTTGCAGAATGTGCCAGACGAACTCTTTCTGCCCTTGTACTAGGAGGGGTTGACAGTGAGGCCATGAACCAATGTTCTGTACAGCAGTCAATACACTATGAACCGGCGTGGTTGTCGGTTCGAGGCACGACACGTCGAGCTGTTCCCCAGATAAAGGAATGGGTTGAGTGACTCAGGGAATGCTCTTGGCCTTGAAGGCTATACAGGGGTAATATAGGGGCCTTAATAATTAGAATAGGGTTGTGGGGCCCATTATACTATAATTACATTAAGGAACCCCGAAAATAGTATAGGTAATTATTTAAGCCCGTATAGTAACATATTGTGGGTTTTCGATGCCTTGACGAAGTAGTCTGGAGCCTCTCTCCATACGATACGCCGAGGAAACGTCTGTGTTGAGTTATCTATAACAAGCCCCAGCCCCCGGAACCCTAATCCTACCAAACCTTAACTGGGCTTTTAAGTAACCAGGGAGAAAAAAGTATATACTTTTATTTCATAATGGTTCCTTGAAGAAAAATAATAAAGTATGGTACTCCAAAGCCCAGTTAAACATGTCATCCCACACAACCTCAACCCGTAAACAAACTCTTAATGCCCTCAGAGCTATAACACACCAGAAAGGCTCGCTCGAAGTTAGTCACCCACCTCGCAGTGGGAGCCGCCGGGGAGATTCCAACACGTGGTGACCTGTGAGATTTCTGCAATTTTCAATGCCCTCCTGCGCCCTGAAATCTTAAGCCCTCAGCCCCTGAACCTCTAAACCCGGAGCCCTAAACCTGGGCTAGGGCGTTGTTGTAACACGGGGCTAAGCTGAGGGCCAGGAGGTTAGGAGATATTCGAGTAAGAGCAAAATTAGTACATATCTCTTTACAGCCCTGATATACTTATACTTTTGTGATGATCAAGGCCCCGAAATAGCCGAAACCCCTGAAAAAAACGCATACCATAAACAAGAACCTCTGCGACTTATCAACGCTCCTGTTATATAGCTGGCCTCCCGGTTTATCGCTCATTAGCTTCGATCATCCGGGGCTTCGCTGCCAGGGTTTCCGGTTCTGCGTTGGTTCAGGTTTGGCATGCTTGGAGGTTCATGGGTAGCTATAAGTAGGGTTATGCGGGGTCTGTACGGTTCCCTTAAGGGTTCTATAGGGTTTAGGGTTTAGGGTAGTTATTTATAAGTAGGGTTATAAGTAGGGTAACTATACTTATAACCCATATTCGGGGACTTATAACCCACTTATGACTGCCCATGAACCTCCAAGTGATCGCACCAGGGTACTGCAAACCTGGGTCTGAACAATTAGTAATTAGTAATCAGTAATCCTATCCCCCTTACAGCCGCTATATAAATGTGCTACAATATACGCAAAGCCCTATGCTAATTATTCAGGCTCCTAGCATAGTCCTCTGTTGCGGTGTTCTTGACTGGTGCTTCGAATGGGATCCAGATGCGTGGCTGTGCGCAGTTGAAATTTCAAAGCATTAAGATGAGAGTTCAGGGTCGGGTTTCGGTGCTGAGGTTTGTTTTTGTCCTGAACCCATCAACCAGAGCTCTATATCTGTCTGGTTAGGGCCGCCTGCGCCCGAGCAGCTAGCTCCGACTGTGCAGCTTGTCGCATCTGAGCCGCGGTGTAGTCCGCAAGAATGGTCGTATGGAACAGCTGGCCCCGCGCCGTTGCCACCTCCAGCGCAGTTAGCCTCCGTGCCACCTGCGGCAGCGGCCGTTGCCCCGCAACCTAGCTCAAACCTTCCAAAGCTGTCCCTCTCTATCTCTGACAAACTCATGGAAGCACGTGCTGTCTCATGCACTCGCCCACTGGCGTGCCCACCCCTCTCCACTGCCGTCAACACAATACAGAGCAGGAACATGCAAGTGTCCTGGCAAACTGGGCTTCAAGGATGTTACGAACAGCAGACCCTTAGCACAAGGGTATCCAACCTCCGAAACCAGCTGTCTTCTTTTGCCGATTCTGTAATGCCATTGTAACAGCTCTTTTTTGGCTGCAAATCAAGACCCCTACACTACCGTCTTTCTAACTGCACCGCTTGCCTGAAGCGCTCTCGCTGGGCTAATCGCGAGCCGTACTTCCAAACCCGAATCACCTTAATATTTTTCAACGGGCCTCAAACGGCCACCCAGTATTATAGAACCCTGTAAGGAACCCTATTCTAATGATTAAGGCCCCAATACTATACTAAACTGCAAAGTCTGCACTGTCGACCTTACTTGGGGTTCAGCGCTTGGGGTTTCGGGTTTAGTGTTTCGAGTCGCGGGTTGAGCGCTTAGGGTGTTGGGGCTTTGGGGCTTAGGATTGGGGGTTTACAGCTCTGGCCTTGTGTGACAAACGCGGAAATCATGGACCACTCCGACCTATAAAACTTCAGCCCTCAAACTGTAAATCTCGACAAGTAAAAAACGAGGGTTTAGGGTTTAGGGTAAACTGGAAAAGCACAAACAAACCTTTACTTCACGACATAAGTTCTCCCCCCCGCCCTCCCCGCACTGTGTCATGCCTGCTATCAAAGACACCGAAGCCTTCCAAGAAAGCCCACCACCACGCACCGCTGACAAGGAATGATAGCAAAAATCCTAAGTAACCCCCCAAAACCTAAACCCACCCTAAACCCTAAACCGCAAAAATCGAGCAAAGACCCTAAAGTAAACCCTAAGCCCGAAGACCCAAATGGGCTTCTCCGGATACACCTCTGCTCCCCCGAAGCGCCCTCCTGAGGGCCCGACATCGAACCTGCACGTGTCAACCTCGTCGGGTTTGGTCTTCGCGTTCTACAGTGTGTACCGTCACAAAAGAGTACATTACAGGAATCTATAGTAGATTACAATGAGCTATAGGTCAAAACATAAAACGGCTACTATGGCTGTGGTACAGTAGGTCAGACTTTCCTTATGCTGTACTGTCGCTTGTACTATAGATGACCCTACATGCTATATCACGCAGCGCAGTGTACAATACATAATAATACATCATACTACCTCGCTGCTACAGTATATGATAGCAAGATAAAAACTGCTGTAGTATATGATAGTAAGATAGTATATGACAGGTTCTTATGGTAACTTGCACTATGACACTATGAAGCTTGGGGTCTGTGGCCTTCCCGTGCTCCCGGAGCCGATTGGCTCGCTAAGGGCACGACTCACATGGGGCATCCCAAAAAAGGGGCCTTAATAACTAGAACAAGGTTCCTTTAAGGGAGCTCTTTAAAGGGTTCTATAAGGGATCTACAACAGGGTAGTAGGTGTCGGGGCCTTGAATAAGTAGAATAGGGTCTTTTGGGGTAGATAATACTATAACTACCATGAGGACCCCCAAAAGTTTTTAGGCCCCTGTTCTATCGATCGCGATGGGGTCCATGTCTGCCCCATCTGTGTCCGCCTTGCCCTTGTAGTAGTAGCCAGTCCCACTCTAAGACACCCCTAAACCCTGAACCCTAACCCTTACCCTAACCCTAAACCCTGAACCCGCTACCCTAACCCTAAACCCTGAACCCTAGAAACCTAAACCCAAACCCTGAACCCGATTCCGGAAGGGGTCTCCGTGTCCTTCGGAATCCCAGAACCCATGGACACCCACCACAGCCCCAGGTGCTGAACTCTTCGGCCTTTCTTGAAGCCTAAGCGCGAGACCGTAAAGAGGCATCCGGCATCCTTCTAGGAACCCTGAGGTATGGTGTTTCTCATAGTTGGGCAGTTGTCAAAATTAGGGTCCCGTTTTGGGTACCCTAAATAAGAGGTGCCGTATTTTGTTAGGGACCCAAAAAGGAACCCTAATTTTGACAACCACCCAGTTAGACTTCCATGTTCACGGACAGCAAGAGTCAGGCGAAGCCGGTGAGAAAGGAGTGCATTACATCACATGAGATACACGAGTCAAGCTTAGACTTCGACTTCGCGATTCGTTTTGATTCGTTTTGAACTGTGAGCCCCGAAGCCCTCAACACTTTCCCTTCAACTCGAAACCTGACCCTAAACTCAGCCGCTTATGCCCCGAATCCGCCCTAAACCCTAAACCCTAAACCCTAAGCGCTGCCTCGGGCGGGAGACATGGGGCCAACGGAGAACACCCTCCGAGAATCACCTGGTGACGGTGCTCGGTTTTTAGGCCGCAAGCTTGACGGGGCTTTGGGACGGGGCTTCAGGGGTGAGGTGTAGGATTTGGGATTTTGGGGTGGCTTTAAGGGCCCAAAGTGCTTTCAACTCAGGATTCGGATTGAGGTCGTTTGCTGTCCAGGCCAAGGACAGCTAGCAGCTAGCCCTAGTCGCTGCTCGATCCTAGGAATTTGCGAAGACGACAAAGAAACGACGTAGAAGGATTGTCACATCAAATAGCGCGATTGGCAAGAACAGTATAAGTATCAATGACAATGCATGATTGGGACTGCTACTGCTAAGACTGGTCCACCTCCAGTACTACTAGCAAGCAAAGAAAACAAGCTGTAATAATCGCAATAACAACCACAATGGCACAAAGATGCCTCACTGGAGAACACTACCAACACGGCTAGCTTGAAAAATGACGTGTCCTATTTTGGCTTCAGAAAACGCTAGTCGGCTGCATGCGAGCTTGATGCCAAGACTGGACTGGAGTACTACAAGTTCGTCAGTGCGGCCGGTGTGCTACTGTAGCCATGACTATCTTTGCTACCGGCTTCAAGATGTCTCAAGTGTGCTTGTGGCTTTATCCACCGCTATTGCTGACAGCACACGAGCACTGCAGAACTATCACAGCAAGGCTAAGAGGAGTAGTCGCAGTACTAGTCGTCGTCTCTTTGAGGGAAGCTTGTAGGTATGCCATGAAGGACAGATGTTACCATGCGACTGGGGCTCTTATGAAATTATTAATGATGGACGAAAGCTTTCATTTGCCTCAATTATTTTAGAAGCAACATACTTTTGCTATGAATACTGCAGGATCTAAACCCGAAACCGTCAACCTCGCATTGCAAGCCGGCCCTTGAGCACGTGTTCGGGGGCTGAAGATCTACACGGTATAGGCCTCCATGGGATTAGGGCCAGGGCTTCCTGAATTACGTTCACGGTGTCAGGGAGTCAGGGGTTGAGAGTTGTGGGTCGAGGGTTTGCAGACGCCAAGGCCTGAAATGCCCAAGGCAATGCCCTCCCCACCCCCCACCCCTGTCCTCTGAGGTGCATGAGTTACAGCGCTCTGCCTTGGTAAGATGCTGATAACGGTGATATATGTGGGATTTTCAGCACGTGGTTGTAAATGTGGTAAAATGACTATAACAGAACACCTGAAGCCTAAATCGCACACCTTAAACGCCAAATCCTCAACACTAGGCAGTCAAATGCGAGCCCCGACCCTAATCTCTACCAAAATGTCAGGATGTCCCATGGCGAAAGGTTCTGCGCACAGCGCTCACGAATCTCTTCCAAAGAAGGGACGAGGGTAGCATGGCGCTCCTAAAGGTCTAGGATTTCGCAGTGCGCCCTTTGCCCTAAACCCTAAACCTTGGTACTGGTTGTGGCTTTGGGTTCGGGCGTGGGGCTTGGAGCTTTGGGGTTTGTGGCGGGGGGCCGTTCGAGCTCCAGTATGCTCCTGTAGCGGAGTAAGCCATATGGACGTTTGCGAAAATTCTGGGTACCTTATTTTGGGGTCCTTATAATAAGGATCCTACCTACTATTTAGGGTACTATTGGGGTCCTCTATTTTCGGAAACCCCGATATAGAACCGTTTAGGGGAACCCTTAAAGGAGCCCTTAAAGGCCGTGCGAAAGGAACCTTTAACGGGCTATAGGGTTCTATGCCAGGGTCGCCTTTAAAGGATACCACAGGGTTCTGTGACAGGGTCCCCTTTAAGGGGTACTACACTGTTCTATACTAGGGTATAGAGGAAGCCTTCAAGGAACCGTGTGTTAAGTACAAAGGCTCTGCTGTCGACGGAGAAAGATCCCTACTTCGGCATATGGGTCTTCCGATGTCGCTACCGTGGAATCTAAACTAAACACCAGAAGCCCGATACAAGCCCGCAACAACCCCACACCAAGTATGCCCCTAGTGACCCTGAGCCGCACACCTTGCATAAATTCAGAGTCCGGAACCCTCTGGAGACCCGTAGGCCGTAAGGAAAAGCCAGAAACCAAAGCCCTAAACCTCTCAAGCCCTAAACCCTAAATTGCCACTTGAATCCCAAGTTTGGGATGCCTATTCTGAGGCGACATAGAAAAATACTTGTGCAAACCTCATAGAACTGCGTAACGTCCCTTTCAAAATTTCATTCTTGCAGAACCCCCACCAGAAAACAAGCTAGTATTTTACAGAACCCTATAGTACCCTTTAAAAGGGGACCCTAGTATAGAACCTTACAGTACCTTTTACAGGAACTCTACTCCCTAAACCCTGTAGACACTTAAGCCCTAAACCCTAAACCCTTAAGTCTTAAATATCCTAAACCATAACCCTATAAACCCTTAAGTCTTAAGTCTTAAACATCCTAAACCCTAAACTCGAAACCCTGAGCCCTCAAGTCTTGAAAATCCTAAACTCTAAACCCTCAACTCGACAGTCCTAAGTTTTAAGCCCGGCCAGGATGCAACGACCCCGGCAAAGCCAGGAGCACAGCTCCACACACCGTTGCTCCAGACCTGGATAGACAGCTACCAGCTACTACACGGTTTCGAAGGCTTTCATAGGCTTTTATGAGGGAAAGGTTTCGTATGGGCAATGGGGATGTTGTAGGTGTGGGGCTTCGGAATTGTAGGAAGGATATCCGCAAGTGCCGTGTACGATGTTATGGGGCTGTAGAGGCCTCTCCATATCTGTCTAACACAAACCTACCCTAAACCTGAACGAGAAACCCATCATCCCTGAACTCCACACCCCAATACCTTAAACCCATAAAACCCGAAAACCCCAAACTCCAAACCTAGAACACTCCAGGACCCAAACCCTGAAAAACTCGCCCTAAGGCCCCTTCCGGTGCCGAGGCGCGTAGCCCAATGGTCTGGTTCTGGGTGGGAGGCAGGTGTTGCAACTCCGGGATGGTGAGCACCTCAGGTTTCGTGGTTCGGGACAGGGGGTTTGGGGTTTAGGACTTGGGGCTTAGGGGGTTTAAGGGGGCTTCGGGTTTAGGACTTATCGTTTAGGGTTTCAGGGGCTTGCAGTTTAGGACTTATTATGGTTTAGGGCTTGGGGTCGCGAATACAGTTGAGGGCTAGGGCTTTACAGGGTATCTTCAGGCTTTATAGAGTTCTCCACGTTTTGCATGTGTTTTGCAGGGTGTTGACTAAGGGCAATCAGGGCAGAGTATTCCAACTACGATTGTCGAGCTTTATCTATAAAAACAAGACCCTAAGAAGTACTACAACCAAGAATCCAGACTTCAACATTACGGCGGCATGGGGGCGGGAGGGGGGGGGGGGGGCTTCAAGGTTTCGGGTGCACCTGAGAGCATGGCTTGGAGCGTTTAGGGGCTTCAGGGCTTCGGGCTTGAGGGTTGAGGGGATCTTGTGCAGTGTCAACGGCCTTCTTGTTTACCGGGCTTCGGGTCATGATGATGATGATGATAAGATTAATGATGATACTGGTGATGATGAGGGTCAGGAGGAGGAGGAGGACGATGACACTCATAGTAACGATGGTGATGCTGACGATGGCAATGATGAAACATGATGATGCTGGCGGCGACGATGACGACGATGACGACGACACGGTGATGGCGGTGGTGGCGGCGGTGGTGCTGGTGGTTTGGTTGTACCGCAGTCAGGGGAGTCCAGACGTCGCGACTGGAACTAGGTGGGCGATTTGCATCGCCGGTTGCGCTATGGCAACACGCAGCTTGTGCTGGTACCAGGGCTCAGCCACTTCGCTAGTGAAGGGCGCATAAAGAACGAACTGAGGTTCAGAAAATGGGAGTCAACACAGCATCGATGTAGCACCGGAGTGAGGCTCTGGGTAGGCGGAATCTGAGTCGATGTAGTGTGCGGCACTCCTCATCCGATAGGAGCTGTGGTGGTGGTGCTGGTGGTGGTGGTGGTGGTGGCGGCGGTGGTGGTGCTGGTGGTGCTGGTGGTGCTGGTGGTGCTGGTGGTTCTGGTGGTGCTGGTAGTGCTGGTGGTGCTGGTGG